>BLSH010482861.1:171698-181773 GCA_018402905.1 Glandirana rugosa | reverse complement strand
CTTTAACAGCGTGACAGCCACATCCACAATTATTTCTAATAAGCCTGTATATCCTCTCATCATTAGCTACGACCATCTCACCTATAGTCACGAACAGTGAAGAGGGCTTGCTTTTAAAACTGGAGAATGCTAATACTGTATTCTATAACATGTCTATCCATTCACAGCAGAAAGCTTACTAGGGCTTACGTTGTAAAGCACAATTTAGGTCAATATGGTGTTAATAGCATGTGAAATCAGGATTGGGGGGGGGGTGAGCATAGTTTAGAGTATATGTCAATTTAATCAATGAAACAGTATAAAATCTTTGTCATTGTACTTTAAATCTAATAGTAATTTTGATTATTTTTTAAAATCTTTTATTTTAATAATGCCTGGTGGACCTGCCATGAACGTCTTTGTTAAGCTTCTTCCTAGGGGATGACCATGCTCTGTTCCTACAAATACTGGATGGACTCTCTGCACACTGCTACACCCTTCCCAGCAAACTATGCAATTAAAAACAGGGATACTTAGTTCACATATATTGCAATACATGTTTAAGCTGACCAACCACATCAAAGCAATCCCTCTTCTGGCCAGCCCTACATTGCCTTGCCACTGCAAATGCTATGGTGGACAGCATGCCTACCTGGAGCATGAAGATACAAGGTTGGAGAGAGCTACTAAGTTCAGGTCTGGTCTCTGACCTGCATACAACAGAGAAAACATTTACCTGTGCTCAAATCCCAATAGAGTGTACATGTATTTGAACTATCAGGTGCTAAAGGGGTGTAACCACGTGTTAACACTACAAATACTGGATGGATCCTCTGCACACTGCTATACCCTTCCCAGCAAACTATGCAATTAAAAACAGGAATATTTAGTTCACATATATTGCAATACATGTTTAAGCTGACCGACCACATCAAAGCAATCCCTCTTCTGGCCAGCCCTACATTGCCTTGCCACTGCAAATGCTATGGTGGACAGCATGCCAACCTGGAGCATAAAGATACAAGGTTGGAGAGAGCTACTAAGTTCAGGTCTGGTCTCTGACCTGCATACAACAGAGAAAACATTTACCTGTGCTCAAATCCCAATAGAGTGTACATGTATTTGAACTATCAGGTGCTTAAGGGGTGTAACCACATGTTAACACTACAAATACTGGATGGACCCTCTGCACACTGCTACACCCTTCCCAGCAAACTATGCAATTAAAAACAGGGATACTCAGTTCACATATATTGCAATGCATGTTTAAGCTGACCAACCGCATCAAAGCAATCCCTCTTCTGGCCAGCTCTACATTGCCTTGCCACTGCAAATGCTATGGTGGACAGCATGCCAACCTGGAGCATAAAGACACAAGGTTGGAGAGAGCTACTAAGTTCAGGTCTGGTCTCTGACCTGCATACAACAGAGAAAACATTTACCTGTGCTCAAATTCCAATAGCGTGTACATGTATTTGAACTATCAGGTGCTAAAGGGGTGTAACCACATGTTAACACTACAAATACTGGATGGATCCTCTGCACACTGCTATACCCTTCCCAGCAAACTATGCCATGAAAAACAGGGATATTTAGTTCACATATATTGCAATACATTTTTAAGCTGACCAACTGTGTCAAAGTAATCCTTTTTTTTTCTTCTCCATGCTCTGTTCCTGTCTGCTAATTATTTTTTTTGCATTTTTCAACACTCTGATTGATTAGTTGTAAATGTATGTATGAATACAGGCTCACAAATAAAGGTAATCTGTCAAAGAATAGAGCTCTATGATTAAGCCCATGAGAGGGTGACATGTGTTAGTTGGCTTGGGAGGAGACACGCTGAAGCCTATCTGTCACAAATTTGACGAGGTGGTCTCCAAGTGTGGTCTTCCATGTTTCTTCTTGAGAGATTGCTTGATCAGGCTGGAGTGTTTGTATTCATTGGGCTGATATGTTGGGGCTTAGAGTAATGCTCTCTGTTTACACAAGTCAAAAACATAGGTACCACATCCTATATAGTAATAGAACGATTTAAAAAAAAGCGAGAAAGAACAGATGGACTTTAAAGATCCCAAGAGATTACAATTTACATTTATGTAAAATATACATTTTTACTAATAACATTTATAATATTACACTTAAAATTATGTACTATCACATATAGTCATTATAATACCTCATTATATATTGGGGCCCCCTATACAGCCTCTATTAGTGACCCTATCTCAATGGCTTCTGATGGAGACTATAAATGGCTATTCCAACATACACTATATTGTCAAAAGTATTGGGACAACTGCTTTTAAACACACATGCACTTTAATGGCATCTAAGTCTTAGTCCGTAGGGTTCAATATTGAGTTGGCCCACCCTTGGCAACTATAACAGCTTCAACTCTTCTGGGAAAGTGGCCAACAAGGTTTAGGAGTGTATCTATGGGAATGCTTGACCATTCTTCCAGAAGCGCATTTGTGAGGTCAGGCACTGATGTTGGGCGAGAAGGCATGGCTTGCAATCTCCACTCTAATTCATCCCAAATGTGTTCTGTCAGGTTGAGATCATGACTCTGTGCAAGCCAGTCAAGTTCCTTCACCCCAAACTCGCTCATCCATGTCTTTATGGGCCTTGCTTTGTGCACTTGTCCAAATCATTTGGTGGAGAGGGGATTATAGTGTGGGGTGGTTTTTCAGGGGTTGGGCTTGGCCCCTTAGTTAAAGTGAAGGGAACTCTTAAGGCATCAGCATACCAAGACATTTTGGACAATTTCATGCTCCCAACTTTGGGGGAACAGTTTGGCGATGGTCCCTTCCTGTTCCAACATGACTGCATTCTGGGATGGCCCCTTCCTGTTCCAACATGACTGCACACCAGTGCACAAAGCAAGGTCTACTTCACTCATCCAACATCAGTGCCTGACCTCACAAATACGTTTCTGTAAGAATGGTCAAACATTCCCATAGACACACTCCTAAATCATGTGGACAGCCTTCCCAGAAGAGTTGAAGCTGTTCTAGCTGCAAAGGGTGAACCAACTCAATATTGAACCCCACGGCCTAAGACTGGGATGCCATTAAAGTTCATGGGCGTGGTAGGCAGGGTGTCCCAATACTTTTGACAATATAGTGTACATTATGCTGGCATGGTCCACTGTTGTCACCATAACAAAGTCAACCATGGGAAACGCCTTGTAGAGATTGTTGAAGTCCATGCATGTAGTCAGGAAGTGGCTGCAGGAGATCAATTGTATGTGTGTTTTACATGCACTTTTCGGTGCAGTCCTATTAACTCCTATTAGGCCATGCATTTTCTGAAAGTGCACTAAAGATGCAGCATACAGGACTTTAAGACACTTTCATGAAAACACACAGTCTAATAGAAGTTATTGGGATTGCACCTAAAACTGTGTGTAAAAAACACATACAATTGCGATGCTCCCAAACCACAACACACCATTGTGAACCTGGAATAAATGTAATTAAGTTAGAATTTACATCTAAGTTAATATAATACTTGGCAATATCACAATGAAGGTCCTTGTTTACACACTTCCTGTTATGGGTTGACAGTTCTCTGACCCTGTCTCCTGCATTGTTACCCTGTCAATTGTTTTTCTGAGAGAAATATTATGTTGCTGTGTCAGGACTCAATTTGCAGGAATTTTATGAAGCTGTCATTATTAGGAAGCTGGTCCTGAGTAATGTCCAGCCAAATCTGAAGAAAGTGAATGTAGATAGGAAAAAAAAAATGAAAAGAAGATAAACAGTGAGGGAGACTTACTAAAGCTGGTGCACACAGAATCTGGTGCAGTTGTGCATAGTAACCAATCAGCTTCCAGGTTTTATTGTCAACGCTTCATTGAACAAGCTGAAGTTAGAAGCTGATTGGTTACTATGTACAGCTGCACTAGATTCCGTTTGCACCAGTTTGAGTAAATCTACCCCAGTATTTTTTTTTAGTTGGCAATTGTTTGTAATGCACAGTGATTTATTAAACTATAATGTCATCCATTTGGGGATTCAATTTTTTTATGTATAGGATTTACATAGAAATGAACAATGAAGGTCATTAAAACATTATTAGTGTTTAAAATAAAACAATGTTGGGGGTTCTGAAATAATTAAATTGGCTATGGAAGACCAAACTATTGATCATTGTTAAACTAAAGCAAAGTCAAGATTTTTATTGCTCCACACTGAACAAAGCCAGTGAAAAGACAGAAAGCAGTTATAATGACTTCTGCCTGAGGGGAAATTGTATTGTGGAAATTGATAGTGCCCCTGTGCTGTATAACTGCATGTTATTAAAAAGGGGACCTTATTCTAGCCCGCAGCAATTGATCTGTCATAATTCTTCCACCCTTACTAAAACAGGCATGCTTGAATTATGTGTCCAGCCCAAGACCCTTCCCCTACATGAAATATGACACTGTCAAAGCTACAATTGGGGGAAAATTCAAAGAGGAATTTGTCTCATCCTTCCTTGTTTTGCCTATTCTATTTTATTTGGAAGCTAGATCAAGCACTTTAACTTTCAGCCTGCTCTTGAATTTCAGCTAATATAAATGGAATAATGTGAAAGTCATAACAAAAGTTACTACAGGATATCCACGCTTTACTGTTTCAATGAAGCCTGTAGTGTGAAAATAGGCAGGTTGCCATCGATGATTTCCCCTTCTAAAAATGCTATCAGTCACTGTTATGCTAATCCAGTTGCTTTTGTACTTTCAAATACTCGGTATACAGATCAGGAGGGTTGCTTTCAGTCAGACTTTCTAATTGGAATGCTTGTTGCAGGTCAGAGACTGCACTGAATTATGCACAGCACAGACAATCAGGCAACTTGTATTCTAAGAAGGAGAACAGAAATGGCCGTCCATGTGTTTCTCCTTCAACAGATTTCCTTAAAAAACTTGTCCCTTTAAATGAATATATAGGATCATTGTTTTACATTTACCCAAAGCCACCCTTTAACTCATAGCTGCTGTAATGTAATATCACAATCCATAATTGGGAACAGGAATTATTTGATACTCCAGCAGCCAAGAACACCAACACGGTCAGGCTGGCGCAAAGAAAATGGTTAAATATATTCTTTTGTCTTTCAGACTTGAATTCATAGCATAGCCTGTGTTTTTAATCTTCCTCCTAGATGTCACAGTGCAGTATGTACCTTGTTACTAGACAATTGCAATTTATGAGGTTACAGTGTTATGAGAAGGAAGGGAAAAATAACACACAAAGGACCGGCAATGGAGATCTCTGTATAAAAATAGCAACACCCTTTATCAGCAGTTGAGAAGTTCGTGTCTTTTTCAGGAAGCTGTCGGGTTTCCAACAGAGAGATTTACGGTGTACAGTACAGGGAGCAGCGTGATATAAGTGAAGTTACTGTAAGACAGCCCCATTTGGTAGGTAGAACATAAATCATTTCCTAGGAGAGACCAGTAGCTCAGAGGCAGTTGGCTCTCTGAGGAATCATCTGTGTACCCAGTGCTGAGCACAAAGCTACCATCACAGCTGTAATTGGTTGCCTTTAATGTGAGGTGGAGGAGATTCCCTGCTACACTGACAAGATATTGCAGTTCATGAGAACACCTCTGAGGCCAATACAGATGGAATGAATTGTCACATATTAAACTTCCCCAAAAGTCACAGAGATTCTAAAAATATTTGTGAGGCTATGAGATAGTGAGGGGGTGAATCAGCCCAAGTTCCATTCCCCAAGGGTTTAGCAAATGTTGTTCAAAATTTGGAAAATCCAATTGAAATCTATGGGTTAAATTCTGTCCCATCACAGCTGTAATTGGTTGCCTTTAATGTGAGGTGGAGGAAATTCCCTGCTACACTGACAAGATATTGCAGTTCATGAGAACACCTCTGAGGCCAATACAGATGGAATGAATTGTCACATATGGTGCATATTAAACTTCCCCAAAAGTCACAGAGATTCTAAAAATATTTGTGAGGCTATGAGATAGTGAGGGGGTGAATCAGCCCAAGTTCCATTCCCCAAGGGTTTAGCAAATGTTGTTCAAAATTTGGCAAATCCAATTGAAATCTATGGGTTAAATTCTGTCCCATTTTAAGGATAATAGTTTAAACAGCAAACAGGAACTTCAGGTTTAGGGCATGGTAGCCCACTTTTATTAACAGTAACAAAATGAATGTTCATACATGCATGGATTGCCCACACAGGGGTTCTTCTCCAGCAGAAATACAATAAATAAAAAATACCAAGCCATCTGGCTCACTCAGCCTTGGTCGCAGTACCATGCTGCACAGACCCACTCCTGGCCTCTAGGAAGGGGTTCTCCTGACCCCCCAGGCTTTGTCACTCCTCTGAGACTCATGTTTTCCTCTGGTCCCCAGGACTCTTTCTCCCTATTGTCTCAGCTATGGTCTCCCAGACTCTCTCAGCTGGCCCAACTCTCTCCACTGACCTTGAACCTCTCCCATATGGAGAGCACACTACTCTCCTGGCTACAGCAGCTGCTCCAACACCAACTCCTACTTCACATCCACTGAGCTATGCTCAGATCTGCCTTAAAATGAGCGTGTGCACCTGGGCATACACACAACCTGCAGAGTTTCTATAAAACCTGGACACAAGACTGAAGATTCCATCCCACCCAATGCTCTTTGGAGTCTTCAAGTCTCCAGCCCTGATTCAGACTTAACAAATCCAGAGAAAACTTAAAACATAGTTTTCTCTGCTAACACAACTTCCACTGGAGCTTCTCAAACTGACTCTTTCAGAGTGTCCATTTTAAACCAAGGGATTCTCACAATAACATACCCCCCTTTCGTTTTGAGCCATAGGAACACCTGCACCTGTCATCACAGTTGGGACAACTCTGTGATAGCTGTCAGCCACATAGGCCCAACCCTTATTACAGGTGTGCTTCCAGGTAAGCCCTGCCTTGACTATCCACAGTATCCCACAAGTTTCTGTCTTAAGCTATCTCCCTCTTCTAAGGTTCTTGGGCTTATTCGCCTTTCTTGGGGAAACTCTGCCTTCCCTGATACCCTCACTTTCTTGATATAGGGAACCTGCTCCTAATACTTCACCTGACAGGAAATCACCTTCTCTCTCACTGGTACCAGTTTTACCCATCACAACAGGGTTTTTTTTTTTTGTTCGACAACTTTTTTTGGTTACCCATGGCAATCAAATCATTGTTAACAGCACCAATCATTAACAGATCACAAATTCTGAGGTCACAGCATCTGATACCATTAGTGCTTTATTTTTCAGTGTTTGTTAGGACCAGTCCTGAGGAGGGACCACACACAGGCGAACAACTATACTCCAAGGGACCATTGCACAGCTTCACCTCAACCATTGTCCAACATTCCATGGGCAACTGTCCTAACAAATGGCACTGATCCAAGAACAAACCATTTCATACTATGATAGTACGGACTAGTTCACAGATTACACTGTGACAGCAACCAATAATTTAGCACTTTCTCCCACAGTGTTTCCACGTACCTTAACTTGTACCACTTTGTGAGTGACAGAAAGCATCTCCGCTACTGCCGTGTCTATTTTGGGCCCTTTGTTTTTATGAGGTTTAGTGGATGAGACAGTATCTGCGCCCTATACTGACCGCTGCTCAGCCACACCTCGGACCGCATCAGCAGGAGTGTTCTTAGTCACTGCATCAGATGGACTGAACTCTGATGTTTTCATCCATTCTCCTGAGTACCTTCCAGCCAAACCAATAACTGGAAGCACCCTCTTAGAGCCTCAAGACCATTCGCCACACTGCTAATAAACATGGTACCAAGCAGTTCCTCTCGTGATTAATATCACCAAGTGCAGCTTGTGTTACCTGGCTCCACCTTTTGGTACTACCCAAGTGTACAGCGAATGCCTTTTTATGACCTCAAGTATTTCCAACAGTACATTAATAATCTTAATGCGCTTGTTAGGAAAAGATTGGCATTTTCTGCACTATTGGCCGCTTTGGGCGCGTTCGCGCACATTCGTGCCCGTTCGCATGCACGCGCCAGAAACGGCGCCAAACAACGCTATTTGAACTTCCTGAACCTGTCAGCAAGTGCTGTCCATTCTACAGCGTCTGAGTACCTGTGAGCTTCAGCTCTGTTCCCTGATATCTGTTCCTGTGTTGTTCCTGCCTCTGTGATCCGACCTGCTATCTATCTGCCTGCACCGACCCCGGCTATCCACGACCATCTGTTTGCCTGACCCCTCTGTACTGTGCTGCCAGCCCGTTAATGAACCCTGCTTGGACTTTGACCATTCTCTGCATGACCCTTCTGTATCTTGTTTGCCCGTCAGTTGTCAACCCAGCCTGCATGACCATCCATCTGCCTGCACGACTATCTGGAGCTTCACATCACCACCAGTGACCATCCAGCCCTCATGCCATCCCGCACTCCGGGACTTCCTGTCTATACTACCAGGGGTCCCCGAATTGGGTGTGTAAGAGTGGTTGTTCCCTGCATAAGACAGACTCCACCACCAGGACCGTGACAGTAACGGACAGCCAATGTCTGTGTCTGCACAGGGAACACCCCCTGCCATGGATGAGCTGTACATCCATTTGGCCGGGCTAACACAAGCCATAAAAGACTTGCAGGATGGCTATACCCGGCTGGAGGAGCAAGTGTGTGAACTCTCCGTACCATCTGAATCCGGAAGCGGAGCTGCAGCAGGTTGCACCATTGTGGCACTGCCATCTGAGCCTAAGGTCCCCTTACCTGATAAGTTTGTGGGGGATCGGAGCAAGTTCTGGGCCTTTCGCAGCTCCTGCGAGTTGTATTTTGGCCTACAGCCACGCACCTTCTCCTTAGAAGCCACCAAGGTGGGCCTGGTGATCTCCCTGTTGCAAGGAGAACCTCAGACATGGGCCCATCGACTCTGGGAACAACGTGCACCCGAAGTGGCTACCCTGCATGCTTTCTTTGATGCCATGGCCAGATTGTACCAGGACCCTCACCTTGCAGCCACCGCTGAGGCCACCTTGCATGCCCTGCAGCAGGGCCGGCGCGCCGCAGAGGACTACGTGGCAGAGTTCTGCCGTTGGAGTGCTGACACCGCCTGGAATGATGCAGCACTCTGCTACCAGTTTCTCCTAGGACTTTCTGAGCCACTGAAGGACGAGCTTACCCGTGTCGGGGTGCCTGGTACCTTGGAAGCCTTAATTAACCTGGCTATTCAAATAGACCGGAGGCTCAGGGAATGCCAAGCCAAATGGGCTGCAGACACTTCCGCATAACCTGGATGATGCCCCGGGTTCCCAGCCATGTGGCTCCTATACCAGCGCCACCCACGCCAATGGAAGGACCTGAACCCATGCCGATTTGGCTCCTGTGTCCATCCCTCACCCCAGAGGAGAGACAGAGATGCTGGGTGCTCAGCCTGTACCTGTACTGTGGTGAACCCGGACACATGGTAAGGACCTGCCCTGCCAAAGCCAGTAAGTGGCGTCACCAGGCTAACCGGGAGACCACATCTGCCAATCACCATTTGTCTCACCTGACTCTCCTTATCTCTTTATCGTTGCCCAGAGGGAGTGTCCAAGTTCCAGCGATTATTGATTCAGGGGCATGTAGTTGCTTTGTGGACCAAGCCTTTGCTACACTACACCAGGTGCCCCTGCGTCCCAAAGCTCACAAGATGACCAGAGAGTAGTGGTTAATGATTCTTATTCTGAATGGTCTAAGGTTATCAGTGGTGTACCCCGAGGTTCAGTGTTGGGACCCTTACTTTTCAATATATTTATAAATGATATACTTATTCTTAGTAATTGGTGATGAGAGACCAGTAGAACACTCGAAACCCTGCGTCCCCGTGGACCACATCACATCGTTTCCGAACCAGGTGTTTCGTTGATGTACGGGGACTTAGTTATTAGCGACCTTGAACCTGTGAGGGAGACCCGTTGCTATTTCTCTATTCCTCTCAGTCCACTCTGTTTACCACTAACCGTCTACACCAGAGGGCCAATCGGACCACTGCGGTGAATGACCGAAACCGTCCCGTCCAGGAATGGTACACAGGCCCAAGTGGTGTCATGTCCATGTCCGACTCGTGGGTCGTAGAGACAGAGAGGAGACCCCACTCC
>BLSH010482861.1:157230-171688 GCA_018402905.1 Glandirana rugosa | reverse complement strand
TTGTATTAAGAGAGGTATGGACTCCAGAGACAGAGACATTATTTTGCCCCTGTACAAATCATTAGTAAGACCTCATCTGGAATATGCAGTTCAGTTTTGGGCACCTGTTCTCAAAAAGAATATCGGGGAACTGGAGAAAGTGCAGAGAAGGGCAACCAAAGAGGCATGGAGGAGCTCAGCTATGAGGAAAGATTAGAGGATCTGAATTTATTCTCACTTGAGAAGAGGAGATTAAGGGGGGATATGATCAACATGTACAAGTATATAAGTGGTCCATATAGTGAACTTGGTGTGGAGTTATTTACTTTAAGGTCATCACAAAAGACAAGGGGGCACTCTTTACGTCTAGAGGAAAAAAGATTTCATCTACAAATACGGAAAGGTTTCTTCACAGTAAGAGCTGTGAAAATGTGGAATAGACTCCCTCCAGAGGTAGTTTTGGCCAGCACTGTTGATTGCTTTAAAAAAGGCCTGGATTCTTTCCTTAATGTAAATAATATAACTGGGTACTAACATTTTTAGGTAAAGTTGATCCAGGGTGAATCCGATTACCTCTCGGGGAATCGGGAAGGAATTTTTTCCCCCGTTTTAGCAAATTGGATCCATGCTTTGCTGGGTTTTTTTGCCTTCCTCTGGATCAACTGTGGGTGAAGGATTGTATATGGGATTATTTGGTTGTGTATGTGTGTATATATATGTATATGTATATATATGTATGTATGTATGTATGTGTATGTGTATATGTGTATGTATATATATATATATATATGTATATATGTGTATGCGTATATTTGTATGTATATATGTATGTATATATATATATATAAATGTTTTTTTTTTTTGGTTGAACTGGATGGACTTGTGTCTTTTTTCAACCTGACTAACTATGTAACTATGTAACTATGTGACCATTCGTTTGGCCGATGGGACAGCCATCAAATCAGGTCAGGTGACAATGGAGACCCAGCCAATTCCCGTATCCACTGCCGAAGGGCACCAGGAGCTCCTGATTCTTGATTTCATAGCGTCACCCCTGTTCCCCATCCCCTGCCTTGGCTCCGGGCACATAGCCCCAGCATAAACTGGTCCTCTGGACTTATCCAATTCCCATCTCCCTACTGTGGCCAACACTGCCTGCTTCCCTCCCAGAACGCTGGCCCTTCTCTTCTCAGTTTGGACTCTGAACCAGATCCAGAAACCCGTGAAGCGGTGCTTCCAGTGTACCACGAATACCTGGATGTTTTCAGCAAGAAGGGGGCAGACCAACTATCTCCGCACAGACCTTATGACTGTCCTATAGAGTTGCTGCTGGGCACAGAGGTCCCCTTCAGTCGCATCTATCTGCTATCTGAACCTGAGTTAGCAACTCTCAAGGCATATTTGGATGAAAACTTGGCCAAAGGGTTCATCAGACCATCTACTTTTCCCACTGGGGCTGGCATTTTCTTTGTCGAAAAGAAAGATCACTCCCTCCGTCCCTGCATAGACTATCATGAGCTGAATCGGATTACGGTCAAAAACCGCTATCCTCTCCCGCTTGTTCCGGAGCTCTTTCAAAGGGGCA
The DNA here is from genome assembly GCA_018402905.1 of Glandirana rugosa. NCBI lineage: Eukaryota > Metazoa > Chordata > Amphibia > Anura > Ranidae > Glandirana > Glandirana rugosa. Next base: position 170,124 of record BLSH010482861.1, on the reverse strand, counting down.
TACAACTTAATTCCCATCCGAGAGGGCGATGAATGGAAGACCGCCTTCCGGACTGGTTTTGGCCATTACGAGTACTTTGTTATGCCATTCGGGCTCTGCAATGCCCCTGCTACGTTTCAGCATCTGGTCAGCGATGTATTCTGGGATTACTTGGATATCTTCGTCATAATATATCTGCATGATATCCTAATTTTCTCTCCTTCTCTGGAAGAGCATCGGAAACATGTGGGCTGTGTCCTGAGCCGCTTGCGGCAGCATAGACTATAGGCGAAGGCTGAGAAATTCGCCTTTGAGCGCTCTACCATCCAGTTCCTAGGGATGATTTTGTCGGTCTCAGGGTTCACCATGGATCTGCAGAAAGGTACCGCTATCCTGGAATGGCCGGCACCTGTGGATAAAAAAGGGTTCCAACGGCTCGTTGGATTTGCTAATTTTTATCGGAGATTCATAAAGGGATTTTTGGCAATCATCGCCCCCATCACCCTTCTCACAAAACAGGGTCAACGGTTCCAGTGGTCGCCCGAGGCCCAGGATGCCTTCCAGGCTCTAAAAGGACTTTTTACCTCAGCACCTATCCTAAAACATCTGGATGCCACTTTGCCCTATGTGCTGGAGGTGGATGCCTCGGAGACGGCGGTGGGAGCGGTCCTGTCCCAAAAACGGGGGGCAAGGGCATTCCTTCATCCGGTAGCCTTCTTCTCCCACAAGCTCACTGCCCCGGAGAGGAACTATGATGTCAGTGACAGGGAGCTGTTGGCCATTAAGGCCGCGCTGGAGGAATGGCGCTATCTGTTGGAGGGAGCCCAGCACCCCATTCTGATATATACGGACCATAAAAACTTGGAGTATCTCCGCACTGCCAAAAGACTTAGACCCCGCCAGCCCGCTGGGTGCTTTTCTTCTCCCGGTTTCAGTTTCACCTGACTTACCGCCCAGGGGCAAGAAACAGTAAACCAGATGCTCTGTCCCACATGTACACGGAACCCGGAACACCTACTCCTCCAGACACCATCCTTCAGCCCAGGAATTTCTTACTCACACAGGATGACTTGCTCTCTCAAATCCGGAGAAACTCTGTCTGTTCGCCTGCATCCCTTGTCCAAGGACTTACCTGGAAAGATGGTCTCTGGTGGCACCACAACCAGATCTACGTCCCTCAGGAGCTACGCCCTGCTGTCCTCAAGGTCCATCATGACCACAAACTTGCCGGTCACTTCGGCTCTCGGAAAACCGCTGAGCTGATACTGCACTCATTCTGGTGGCCACTGCTGTTGGAGGTCTGTCTAGCCTATGTCCGCTCTTGTGCTACCTGCGCCAAAAGTAAAATGGACAAAACCAAAGCCTTGGGCCTCCTAAAACCTCTTCCCATCCCGGGCCGACCATGGTCCAAGATTTCCATGGACTTTATTGTGGAGCTGCCCCCAGCTAAAGGATACACAACCATCTTTGTGGTGGTTGACAGGCTAACCAAGATGGCACACTTCCTCCCAATGAAGGGCACACCCACAGCGAAAGAGACATCGGAAATCGTTATTAAAGAAATCATCCAGCTGCATGGTGTTCCAGTGAACATAGTGTCCGACCGGGGGTGCAGTTCACCTCTCGGTTCTGGAGAGCTCTATGTGCGGGCCTGGAGATTGATTTGTCCTTTTCCTCCGCCTATCACTCCCAAACTAATGGCCAGACCGAAAGGACAAATCAGACATTGGAGCAATACCTCTGCTGTTTTTCCGCCTACTCTAAGGATGACTGGTGTACGTTGCTACCCCTGGCGGAGTTTGCGTACAATAATTCTGTGCACTCCGCCACCAAGCAATCCACCTTTTGGACCAACTATGGGTTCCACCCCCCACCGTACTTCCGAGTGCGGTACATGCATCAGCACAATTTTTCTGGCTAATTGGAAGCTCTTGCAAGAGACACTTTCCCGGACACAAGAAGCAACCAAAGTGGCCTCTGACAAGAATAAACGGGGTGAGCTCAATCTCCAACCCGGTGATAAGGTCTGGCTCTCAACTAAGAACCTGAAGCTTGCTTGCCCATCTAAAAAGCTGGGTCCTTGTTTTATCGGTCCTTTCCCAGTTAGTAGAAAGATCAACCAGGTCTCTTTTGAGTTGGAGCTCCCCCCGTCCTTATGGATACATCCAGTGTTCCTGAAGCTGGTGGCCCCGGATGCCTTTCCCGATAGAGCTGTAGCTCCCCCAGCCCCCATCCTGATTGATGGAGCAGAGGAGTTCGAGGTGGAGTCTATACTCGACTGCAGAAGAAGGGGTGGCGGGGTCCAATATCTGGTAAATTGGAAAGGCTATGGGCCAGAAAAAAGCTCATGGGAACCCGAAACCAGCCTCCATGCCGATGATTGCATCCAAACCTTTAAGCATAACAATCCCGTTTTTCTTGCCTCTGTGATCTGACCCGGCTTGTCCTGACCTACTATCTATCTGCCTGCACCGACCCCGGCTATCCACGACCATCCATTTGCCTGACCCCTCTGTACTGTGCCGCCAGCCCGTTAACGAACCCTGCTTGGACTTTGACCATTCTCTGCCTGACCCTTCTGTACCTTGTTTGCCCACCAGTTGCCGACCCAGCCTGCATGACCAACCATCTGCCTGCACGACTATCTGGAGCTTCGCATCCCCACCAGTGACCATCCAGCCCTCGTGCCATCCTGCACTCCGGAACTTTCTGTCTATACTACCAGGGGTCCCCGAATCGGTTGTGTAAGAGTGGTTGTTCCTTGCATAAGACAGACTCCACCACCAGGCGAGGCAGCGCTCCACGTCTAAATATAAGACCTTTCTAGGGACTTTTACCTTATTACACACCATAGTCTTGTAACATATGGTCACATTGTTTATATTTGTGAGTGCATTCTTGCACCAACCATCCCAGTTTGCTGTGGTTCCATCATGGGTACTCCACAGTGCTGCATCACATGCTTTAGAAGGCCACCTGGGACCTGGGATTCTTTAGCCAATACAGAACATTTATTATTTCTATACATATCCCATTGGGATGATACATTATCTATCAAGGCAGGCTGCAGACATGCTTTTGACCTGCTCTGGTGGTGCTACTGACACACAAAGCTCTGCACTTTCAGCTTTGACAGTCTGAATTAACCCCTCACCAAATGGGTTACACTAAAGCCTTGTACACACGGGATGACGATCGTACGTACGATCATCTCAAATCGTATGTTGGCTGTTGTATCTAGCATACTGACTGCACTACACGATTGTACGACCAAAGAAAGAACGTTCAGGTGCATGTAATTAGCATCCGGCTGTTCCTGACTTCTGAGCATGCGTGTTTTGCACAATACAACTTGTTGGACCAACTTCTCTGTACACACGATACAACAGTCATATGACCGCTTGTTGGTACTACCAAGTTTTCTAGTGTGCTCATACAACTCCTGTTGTACGCCCGTTGTACGTTGGCTGTTCTAATCGAACGTACTAACGATCGATTTTGCATACAACGGTTGTTCGTATGACCTGTTGTATACGATCGTTGTCCCGTGTGTATGAGGCTTTAGGGTTGAGGGGCTGCGCCCACACACTCTCACTGCATGGTGAAGTCCCCCTTGTTTCCACCAGACCTTTACCAGTGTTGTCATGGACAATCTCCAGCTCCAAAGCATGGAGACCCCCTGAGACTTTCTTGGACAACCCTGTGGCTCTGCTTCTGGTTATCATGGGAGGTATCCTACTCCCATTATCTTCAGACATGACATTACCAGAAGTTCATTTTTCCATGTATTACCATCAATTACATTACATTTGTGCTGTGTGTATATAAAAGGTTGAGGCACTACCTTATCAACCAGTGCAATAGTGTAAAACGCATGTAAATGTTGTCACCCTTTCCAAAGAATGGGACAAGCACATATGAACCCAACAAGTATCTGTGCAAAATGTAAGCAATAAAAGTGCAATACTATGCAAACAAAAACATTGTATATCACTTGTGCTGTGGTATAAAACGCATGTAAATGTTGTCACCGTTTGCCAAAGAACGGGACAAACACATATGAACCCAACAAGTATCTGTGCAAAATTAAGCCTCTGTTGCAGTACCATGCTGCACAGACCCACTCCTAGCCTCTAGAAAAGGGTTCTCCTGACCCCCCAGGCTTTGTCACTCCTCTGAGACTCACAATTTCCTCTGGTCCCCAGGACTCTCTCTCCCAGTTGCCTCTGCTATGGTCTCCCAGACTCTCTCAGCTGGCCCAACCCTTGTTTCTCTTGGTTCACACTTCTCTCCTGGCTGCAGCAACTGCTCCAACACCAACTCCTACACCACCTCCCCTGAGTTATGCTCAGATCTTCCTTATATTGAGTGTGTGCATCTGGACATACACATAACCTGCAGAAATTCTGGAAAACCTGGACACAAGACTGAGGACTCCATTCTACTCAATGTAGAGTCTTCAAGTCTCCAGCCCCGATCCAGACTTACCAAATCCAGAGAAAACATAAAACATAGTCTTCTCTGCTTATAAAACTTCACATTGATTAAGCCTAATGTACTGACTGCCTATCTCATTTCTTGAGGCCCTAACATGCCAGGACAGTTTTATGAAGTTATTTCACACGCACAGTATAGGCATACTTATGATGACAAAACACATTGTGCTATGCCTCCTAAGTATGAACTTTTCACAGCCTATATGCATAGAAGGGCCTAAAATCCAAGGAGCACCTTTGAGCTTTCAAGTAGCGTAAATTACATATTTCATTTCCTGACTACCTATCACATTTTTGAAACCCTGGAGCACCAGGACAGGGGAAATACCCACAAATGACCCCATTTTGGAGAGCAAATACTCCAAGGTATTTTCTGAAAGGCATAGTGGGTCTTTTGAAAATGTCATTTTTCATGACAAGTTATTGGAAAATGCAGGAAAGAGAATGAAAATGCTTTTTTTTTAAGTTGTCAGTCAATAAGATATTTCTAACACACATCATAAGAATACTTAGAATTACAGCCCCAGACACATTGTACTACTTCTCTCAAATATGATGATACCACATGTATCACAGCCTAGCCACATAGCCTAGCCCAAAACCCAAGGAAACGCCTTCAGGCATTTTAGGGTATAAATTATACATCTCATTTCCTGACTGCCTATCATGTTTGTGAAGACCCTGGAGCACAAGAACAATGGAAACATTGACAAAATGACCACATTTTTTAGAATAAACACCCCAAGGATTTTTTTTAAAAGGCATCGCTCATTTTTTTGCCACAAGTCTTAGGAAAATGGGGAAAGAAAATGAAAATGAAGTTTTTACACAAAATTGGCAATTTAATAAGATTATTCACACACAGCATGAACACACTTAGAATTACACCCAAAACATTATTCTGTTACTCCTCCTGAGTATGGCAATACCGCATGTGTGAGACTTCACTGTCTCTACTGATTATATACTGGACATTGTATCTTGTGTACCACATAAATCAACTAATTCAATCAAAACCAATGTACTGTAATGGTCACCTGTATATGAGTGGTCAGAGAATTTGATGTAGTGTAGCGTCACCTATAGTAGTCCTAGTTCCTATAAGCCAATCAAGCCCAGCCTATTGATATGTGGCTGCCCCAAGAATGCCACATTGACTGGCCTGGTGTCTCAGGTTGTGCAGTTGGGTCAGTTCAGGCTACAGGCAGAGACATGGTCAGCAAACAGGCAAAGGATTGGTCCAGGTAGCAGGCAGAAATTTGGTCAATAAACAGGCCAGGTTTAGTACAGGTAGCAGGTAGAGGCAACACTACACTGGTGTGGCAGTGATCAGGGACAATATGACTGGTGTGTGTTTTGAACAGCTGTATGATGTCCAGACGAAGCTACACATTACGCCAAGAGAAATGCGTTGACGTTACTGCCGCCCGTGACGCCAGAAACCACCCTGGAAGTAATGGCGAGACATAGGGGATGGTAATTGGATACATGGCAACTATCCACGATCTATAACCAGTTATTGGTTCCTGTGGGATGCTGATGTGACTAACCAGCGAGGGAGTTTTGACATGATACAGACAGCATGGTGACTGCTCCAGCATCACGGAGAGACTTTACTACTGCATAAAGTGATAATCACCTCATTGACCTTCACAGCCAGGCAAGAGACATATCATAATTTCTGGACTTGGACCTACCCTGACTTATAACTATAATTACATACATGAAGGACCCATGAGAAGCAGTCTGTCATGTACCTGGTGGTGGAGTCTGACAGTGCAGTGGGCAACCTCTCTTGCGGCCCTGGTTTGGAAACCCCTGGTAGAGTGGATAGGAAGTTCCAGAGCACAGGGGGGCACGAGGGCTGGAATGGACACAGATGATGTTGTGAGGATCCTCCAGAGGCTCATGCAAGGCAGAAGATTGGTGATACAGGCCAGGTCGGTAACTGGCGGGCAAGTGCGGTACAGATGGAGCGGGCAAGCGGGAAGTCGGGTACAGGCAGGGTAGTAAACAGGCAGGCAGCAGAAGTACAAAGGATCAGGCTGAAGAAGTCATAGGCAAGCTGAAGGGCAGTGCAGGCTGAGTTCAAGCAAGGTTAGGCAAGCTGGGTCACAGATGCAGGAAGTCTCAGAAGCAATAGCCACGGACACACAGGGAACGCTGTAGAACAGACAGCACTGGTTGCAGGGTGCCGTCCACTTAAATGGGCCATTTGTGCACCCGCGCACAGGCTTCCAGACCCGTGTTCCAGGGGCAGCAGTCGTTTCCTGACACAGTCCATCACCAGTGAGGTGAAGCAATACCAACAATAGGATCCCCTTACTACCTCTCCTCTCACTCCTCCCCCCGTGGCTCGAGCCACCAGGGGTGGTTGACCCACTGTAGCACCACCTAATTTATTTATTTATTTATTTCACACTACAAAGGAGTTGTTCCCCTGGGGGTGCCCGGTGTGACAACTCACCTGGCGTCCAGACATTTGTTACTTGTCTATATGTTATATGTGGTTTCTGTGGTTGTGTCTTTGTGTACTGTGTCCTATGACACTGTTTATGAGCCATATAGCGGCACACGGTGATGTATCTTGTATAGAGGAAGGCTCCCCTCATTATAGATACTTGATTTTAAGTTTTGATATCCTTCAATAAATTTACACGTTTTTGATATATGCCTGCACTTTATTGTCAACAATAAGCTTCTTTGTCCCCAAGGTGGGGAATATTTTGTGTATAAAGGTGGTATGGCTTGATGACATAACCTATACAGTATATAGGTATCTTTAAACTGAAGTGAACTGCAGTGCTCACCTACTGTTTCATCTCTCTTTTACTAATCTGCTCTGTATGTCCTCTGCAGACACTGCCTAGCCATAAGTTTACAAGCAGAATGCTGCTGATAATTATGAAATGTGTAAGTCACTGCTGATTCATAGTTAGTTGGTTGCCATGGGTGATATCAAAGGTGATGGTAAACATGAAGGTCAGTATGATGTGATGACAGAGGCTGAAACATGTAATGAAATGGGTTATTGCTTAACAGTAAAAGTAGGCCCCTTACAGCTTCAGGAAGATGGTTTGTAGAAAGATTTCCCACAGTCTAGATTGGATGCAGAGACAAACAGTAAATTGAGACTGGCTGTTTATGGATTCAGGTGGGTAGTCTGGGAAAAGTTTTCCCACACTTTAGGAAGCACAAGAGAAAATAAACTTTACTGAAAACCTTATCAACCCAGAAAGAAGACTTGACTAAATAGTTGGAATTTTGAAGTTTCACATGACTTAAGGACATCTGAATGGCAAGACAAGCATCTGGCCTTTAGAAAGAGACTGAGACATTGCTTTAGACATATGAGAAGTGGTAAAAATGACAAAATGAAGTGTGCAGTGAACACAGGCAAACAAGAGTAGTTAAGATTGGACAAGAATTAAAGTGGATGTAAATATTTGGACACTCGCGCCAGAAGATAAAAGTATGTGTCGAGGTCCCTGCTGTGTAAGTGATTCCCGATATTGGGAAAAAATAAAAGTAAATGTGAAACAGCGCTTGACAATCCCTAACAATCTAGTAATATACTGTATATACTTAATCAAGTATGATCCTCTTGGTGACATATCATGTTATATGAACAGATACCATATAAAACATATAATATGACAGTGCTTCCAGTGATCAAAACGTGCTTCAGTGACAATTGTGCAAATTATACATAATGTGCAAATAAAAGTCTATTTTTCTATTGAAAGTGCTTTGTGCTATAGTGCTTCATTATTTAGTGACTTCTGTGAATCCACTCCATGGTGAACCAGGTGTATGCTGCACTCACCAGAGATGATGGACCCACCTGCCTTACAGCAGAGTAAGTCAAAACAGCCTGTAGGTCTTTTGGGGAGACCTATCCCACTGCGGTATCCTATGCTGGCTCCTTCTGGTTTGGATAGCCTCCAGGTGCAAATTCCAAAAGCAGTTATTGCAGAAGGGCGATCAATGGAAAAAAACCTCCACATAGTGTAAAACGTTTCAAGCTTGGTTTATTCAATTACTTACAAACAAATAAAATCCGCTTCCTTCATGTCACCAGAGGCCCAGAGAGTGGAACGCACGCCATAGACTGCATCTAGCGTCACCTATCTCCTAGTGGCGGGGCCGTTTTATGATATTTTATGGAACGTGGTAACTGGTCACTGATAATTCAAGGCTCTTATTTTAATGGATTTTATTTGTTTGTAAGTAATTGAATAAACCAAGCTTGAAACATTTTACACTATGTAGAGTTCCTTTCTCCATTGATCGCCCTTCTGCAATACCTGCTTTTGGAATCTGCACTAGGCATGGGCCCGTTCATTGAAATGAGAACATTATGGGGCGTTCGCAGAGATTTTGCCGCAGAGCACCCCATAATGCATTGCGCACAGATGGTGCGCACTGATCCTCCTCCATGGGAGGGCTCCCACCGTCTACTCGCTGTTTGGTATGACAGTTTATTTATACGACAGGGCGGGCCACTCAGCAGCGTAAACAAGCGACCCCGCCCCTTCTGACATCATGTGATTTCAGAGGGGGCAGATCATGCACGTACGTCACCGAGTGGCCACGCCCTGCCATATAAATAAAACATCAACACAAAGAGAGCTCAGTCGGCGGGAGCCCTCTCATGGAGGAGGAGCTGTTGCATTTTTGTTTTTTTCTTTTTGGTCTGTTGCTCGCCGTGATTGATGATGGATTACAATGGGGGACACTTATTTTTATTTTTTAATAAAGGACTTGTCCCTAATTGTCTCCTGTGCTTTTTTTTCTTTTTTGACACTTTTGGTGAAGTAGTAGGGGTACGATGTACCCGATACTAATTCACATGGGAGGGTCGGGATCTGGGGGCCACCTTATTAAAGGGGGCTTCCAGATTCTGATAAGCCCCCTGCCCGCTCACCCCAACAGCCACAGCCCAGGGTTGTGGGGAATAGGCTCTTGTCCCCATCAACATGGGGACAAGGTGCTTTGGGGTGGAGCCCCCCTGCCCTAAAGCATCCATACTCCCCATGTTGAGGGCATGTAGCCTGGTACAGTTCAGGTAGGGGGGCACTTGCTTGCCCCCCCATCCTGGCCAGCCAGGCTGCATGCTCAGATAAAGGTCTGGTTTGGATTTTAGGGGGACCCCACGTAAATTTTTTAAAAAATTTTGGCGCAACTTTTTACAGTGATTTTTTTTGTATATTGCTAGGAATCGGCAATACATTACAGCCGCTATAATAAATGACAATTTTTCCTTTGGAAATGTCATTTTGCTCTGGCTATGTTCTAAACATCACAGAGGTGCACCTTTTTACAGGCAGACTAAGGGGACCCCCCAGGCACACAATTTAGAGGAATATTTCCTTTTTATTGTTTCACTTTCAGCAATATTAAAATCACTGCTCCTAAAAAAACAATTGATTTAAAAACTTTTTTGTTTGCATTGATACATGCCCCCTAGGGCAGGACCTGGGTCCCCATACACTTTTTAGGGCAATAACTTGCATATAAGCCTTTAAAATGATCACTATTGATTTTTCATGTTCGGGTCCCATAGACTTTAATGGCGTTTGAACGTTCGCACAAATTTTTTGCCTGTTAGCATGTTCTGGTGAAACCAAAACTGGGGGTGTTCGGCCCATCCCTAATCTGCACCTGGAGGCTATCCAAACTGGAAGGAGCCAGCATAGGATACCGCAGTGGGATAGGTCTCCCCAAAAGATCTACAGAGTGGATGCACAGAAGTCACTTTATAATGAAGCACTATAGCACAAACACTTTCAATAGAAAAAGAGACTTTTATTTACACATTATGTATAATTTGCACAATTGTCACTGAAGCACTTTTTGATCACTGGAAGCACTTTGTAATATTTTATGTTTTTATTTTTTCCAAATATTTTATTTTTTATATGGTATCTGTTCATTAAAAAGCTATATAGTCCCTACCATGAGAATGGGGACTAACCAAAACCGGAGAAATGGGGCTACGGGACTTTTTCTGGTACCACAATAGGCTCACAGACTTCTCATTTGTATAAAACATGAAAATTTTAATCTGTTCATTAGGGATGAGCTGTCAGTTTGAGTCGACAAATTTAGAACATTATGGGGCATTCGCACCAAATTCGCACACCCCATAATGCATCACTACACCACGCAAAATGCCACCATCTGATTGGCCAAAGCATGCACATTACCTGCATGCTTTAGCCAATCACAGCTTGCTCTGCTGTGAGAGCCATGATTGGCTAATAGGCAGGGTGCCTTTGGCCAATGATGTCTCAGGCATCTCCACGCCCCTCACTATATAAGACCGCTTGAACAGCGGCCCCGGGTAGTGTGTGAATGTGGGGACCGGAGGACGAGGTATGAAAATATTACATATTTCATGAAAACGTAAGCGTGATCATCGCACTATTAAGAGATTTGTGGCTGATTCAGAGCACAGACGGGTTTGTGTAGATAAAGGCACATTGAGGAAGATTTCTGCCAGATCCATGCATCGGATCAAGAGAGCAGCTGCTAAAACACCATTACATAGCAGCAAACAGATATTTGAGGCTGCTGTTAGCTCTGGAGTCCCACGGACATCAAGGTGTAGAGTCCTCCAGAGTCTTGCAACTGTGCATAAATCTTCCATTCGGCCACCACTAACCAATGCTCACAAGCAGAAATGGCTGCATTGGGCAGAAAAATACATGAAGACTAATTTTCAAACAGTCCTGTTCACTGATGAGTGCCATTCAACCCTGGATGGTCCAGATGGATGGAGTAGTGGATGGTTGGTGGACGGCCACCCTGTTCCAACAAGGCTGCAACGTCAGCAAGGCAGTGGTGGAGTCATGTTTTGGGCCGGAATCATGGGAAGAGAGCTGGTCAGCCCCTTTAGGGTCCCCGAAGGTGTAAAGATGACCTCTGCAACATATGTGGAGTTCCCGACTGACCACTTCTTCCCTGGTACAGAAGGAAAAACTATGCTTTCCGTAATAAAATCATCTTCATGCATGACAATGCACCATCTCATGCTGCAAGGAATACCTCTGCATCAATGGCTGCTATGGGGATAAAAGGAGAGAAAGCCATGGTGTGGCCTCCATCCTCCCCTGACCTCAATCCTATTGAGAACCTTTGGAGCATCCTCAAGCAAAAGATCTATGAGGGTGGGTGGCAGTTTACATCCAAACAGCAGCTCTGGGAGGCTATTCTGACATCTCGCAAACAAATTCAAGCAGACTGTCCAAAACCTCACAAGTTCAATGGATGCAAGACTTGTGAAGCTGCTATCAAATAGTGGGTCCTATGTTAAAATGTTACGTGACCTGTTAAAATGTTTAAAAAGTTAAAATGTTGTTCAAAGTTTGATTGAAATAGCTTTTGATTTCAGTAAATATGCTGCAAACACAACAAATGACAATTTTCAGTTCTTTACAACCTATAAAGTGTTTTGAAACCTACTGTACGTAATAATTTGGAACAGTGCATTGTAAGTTTTTTATTTTGAAAAAAATACTGTTATCATTAGGAGGTTTGTTCGAATAAAATTTGAATTGCACTCTTAAACTCTTAATAGTTGATAACATGAGAATTATGCTGACTGTTGTTTACATCAATTATTTAGGTAAATGATAAAAATATCACTGGCATAATAATTTGGAACAGGGTGTAGATCTAGTGCAGAGTATATACAGCCAGTGCAAGCAGTGTAGTATATAGATCTAGTGCAGAGTATATACAGGTAGTGTACGAATATATATATATATATATATAGTACTAACTTTTGTGAGATACTGTATATATAGGACAACTTTAAAACACAGGTGGTACTGCGCAGCCTATCAAGTCTAGTTATGTGCCCTAGAGTCCCTCTAGTGGTGAAATGTGTAGGAGCTCCTACTGGTGGAATGCTATGGTTCTAAATCTCAGGTCTGTCTAGCACCCAGATGGCAATTATGATGTTCAGGTGTGTGTACTTAATACATTGATTTAAAATCAGCTCAGGGCAAGAGGGTGCTCAATAGTGTTGAGCGAACCCGGACTGTAACGTTCGGGTCCGTACCGAACTTTAGGGTGTCCGTGGCACGGACCCGGACCCGGACATTTCAAAAATCGTTCGGGTTCGAATTTAGTTACATAATTCATGTGTGTGGACTTGTAGTATTAACGGTAGACCCACGATCTGTCTGGACTCTAAATCTTGGTATCGTAAGGTGGTCATCCTCGAGGATGTGTAAAGTGGTGATCTCCCTGAGATCCCGTGTATTGATCTGAACTATCCGACGCGTCATGGTGGACACAAAATTTCAACAGGATATATATGTCATAGAGTGTTTTCAATCATGATATATATATATATATATATAAGCATGTGATGGACATATATGAGACGTGATCTAGATATATGATGTGA
>BLSH010482861.1:136782-150539 GCA_018402905.1 Glandirana rugosa | reverse complement strand
TATATATTACGCTGCATTTGGTGTATACAGCTCCTTCAGCTTATAGTATATAGAGTCCGTTCAGGCAGTGTAAGAATACACACACAGTATCTCACAAAAGTGAGTACACCCCTCACATTTTTGTAAATATTTTATTATATCTTTTCATGTGACAACACTGAAGAAATTACACTTTGCTACAATGCAAAGTAGTGGGTGTACAGCTTGTATAACAGTGTAAATTTGCTGTCCCCTCAAAATAACTCAACACACAGCCATTAATGGCAACAAAAGTGAGTACACCTCTAAGTGGAAATGTTCAAATTGGGCCCAAAGTGTCAATATTTTGTGTGGCCACCATTATTTCCCAGCACTGCCTTAACCCTCTTGGGCATGGAGTTCACCAGAGCTTCACAGGTTGCCACTGGAGTCCTCTTTCACTCCTCCATGATGATCTCATGGAGCTGGTGGATGTTAGAGACCTTGCGCGCCTCCACCTTCCATTTGAGGATGCCCCACAGATGCTCAATAGGGTTTAGGTTTGGAGACATGCTTGGCCAGTTCTTCATCTTTACCATCAGGTTCTTTAGCAAGGCAGTTGTTGTCCTGGAGGTGTGTTTGAGGTTGTTATCCTGTTGGAATACTACCCTTCTAATAAAGGAGGTTGGTTGAACAGAGAAGAGTTGGGAGAAAGATATATATATAAAGATATATATGGGAGGTAGGAGGGGGTGTAGAGGACAAGGAGAAGGAGAGATATGATGGGAAGAGGAGGGGATGAGGAAGAGAGGATTAGGTGTAAAGAATAGGTGTAAAGAGAGAAACCCCAGGTGTCTCTAGGATGCTCTGAATGGGGTGTATCAGGGACCTTGTTATTAAGTGAACTACTCATGGGAGCAGTAGAGATTCATCAAATGAGGGTGGGAGTAAGTGTTCTTTAGCAAGGCAGTTGTTGTCCTGGAGGTGTGTTTGAGGTTGTTATCCTGTTGGAATACTACCCTGCGGCCCAGTCTCTGAAGGGAGGGGATCATCTTCTACTTGAGTATGTCACAGTACATGTTGGCATTTATGGTTCCCTCAATGAACTGTAGCTCTCCAGTGTCGGCAGCACTCATGCAGCCCCAGACCATGACACTCCCACCACCATGCTTGACTGTAGGCAAGACGCACTTGTCTTTGTACTCCTCACCTGGTTGCCGCTACACACGCTTGACACCATCTGAACCAAATAAGTTTATCTTGATCTCATCAGACCACAGGACATGGTTCCAGTAATCCATGTCATATTTGTCTGCTTGTCTTCATCAAACTGTTTGCAGGCTTTCTTATGCATCATCTTTAGAAGAGGCTTCCTTCTGGGATGACAGCCATGCAGACCAATTTGATGCAGTGTGCGGCATGTGGTCTGAGCACTGACAGGCTGACCTCCCAACCCTTCAACCTTTGCAGCAATGCTGGCAGCACTCATACCTCTATTTCCTAAAGACAACTTCTGTATATAACACTGAGCATGTGCACTCAACTTCTTTGGCCGACCATGGCGAGGCCTGTTCTGACTGGAACCTGTCCTGTTAAATCTCTGTATGGTCTTGGCCACCATTCTGCAGCTCAGTTTCAGTGTCTTGGCAATCTTCTTATAGCCAAGACCATCTTTATGTAGATCAACAATTCATTTTTTTCAGATCCTCAGAGAGTTCTTTGCCATGAGGTGCCATGTTGAACCTCCAGTGACCAGTATGAGAGAGTGAGAGCGAACACACCTGCTCCCCATTCACACCTGAGACCTTGTAATACTAACAAGTCACATGACACTGGGGAGGGAAAATGGCTAATTGGACCCAATTTAGACATTTTCACTTAGGAGTGTACTCACTTTGTTGCCAGAGGTTTAGACATTAATGGCTGTGTGTTGAGTTATTTTTAGGGGACAGCAAATTTACACTGTTATACAAGCTGTACACTCCCTACTTTACATTGTAGCAAAGTGTCATTTCTTCAGTGTTGTCACATGAAAAGAAAAAATAAAATATTTAAAAAATGTGAGGGGTTTACTCACAATTGTGAGATACTGTATATACTGTATATATATATATAGCAGCATATATAATATGCTGCATTCAGCATATGCTATATATAGTATCTCACAAAAGTGAGTACACCCCTCACATTTTTGTAAATATTTTATTATATCTTTTCTTGTTCAAGTATTTTATTGACATCATTAAACAATGTTTGGTACAATAAGTATAAACTTTGGTCCATAGCTGGACTACAAGCAAAAGGGAAATATAACACTGGCCAAAATCAAACGACATGAGAAGAAGCTATGTGTATGGAGGTGCGGGAATCAAACATATGAAATAAGAAGCCATAGCTAACAATCCGGTAGGCTTGTTCTTATGAAATAGTTGATAGCCCTTATATGAGAAAATATAGAAACAATTACATTCTAGTATAGTACAATATACTATATATTCTCATGTATAACTGATAGTTGGCCTTCTAATAAAGGAGGTTGGTTGAACAGAGAAGAGTTGGGAGAAAGATATATATGGGAGGTAGGAGGGGGTGTAGAGGACAAGGAGAAGGAGAGATATGATGGGAAGAGGAGGGGATGAGGAAGAGAGGATTAGGTGTAAAGAATAGGTGTAAAGAGAGAAACCCCAGGTGTCTCTAGGATGCTCTGAATGGGGTGTATCAGGGACCTTGTTATTAAGTGAACTACTCATGGGAGCAGTAGAGATTCATCAAATGAGGGTGGGAGTAAGTGTTTTACCCATGGGTACCATAAGGCTTCATATTTGGAAAATCTGTCTGTTATGGCCGCTTCAATCTTCGCGTGAATGATGGCTTGCGTGACTTTGTTTTTGACTGCCAGGACACAGAGGGAGGGAGACTTCCAGGATTTAGCAATGATTTGTTTGGCTGCAGTGGTAATCTGCATTAGTAATTTAAATTGACAATGTGTTAAGGAAGGTGGTTTTAGGTTTAATAAAGCTATAGATGGATCAGGCTTTAGAGTTTTGCCAAAGAGGGTGGAGAATATGTTGAATATGGACTTCCAAAAGATTTGTGCTATTGGACACATCCACCAAGTATGCGGGTTAGTTCCTAGGTCTACACATCCTCTAAAGCAGGTTGGGGGGTATTGAGGAACATATTTGGCAATTCTGGCTGGGACCAGTTAGTGTGGCCACTACGTTTTCTGAGACCACGAAAAGCCCATCCTTGGAAACTATGCAATCCAGAAAGGGTATGTGGGGTAGTCAAAATAGGCACTTTTGTGCCCTAGCGTAATGTTAATTATTGCAAAGATGCTGCAGAGCTGCACCGGTATGTAGCCTGTGGGTAGGGAAATATGAAGATAAAATGAGTATATCATCTGGGTAAACAACTACTTCAATTACGCAAACATAAAGAAGTTCACGGAAGATCTTGTTCACAAAATATGTTGGGGCAGTTGGGGCATTGCAGAGGCCTTAGAGCACCACCAGGTATTTATAGAAGTCATCCCTGGTATTAAACACTGCTTTTCATTCAGCGCCTTCATTTATGAGAATTAAATTATAGGCCCCACTCAGATCAAGTTTCATAAAAATTTTGGCTCACTAAAGTAAGTCAAACAACTCTGTAATGAGTAGTAAAGGGTAGTGGTTCAGGCATTCAGATTATAGTAGTCAATACAAGGATGAACATCCAGGTTACAGTCCTCCAACTCACCCAAGAAAGAATGTTGCAACTGAGAGCAGGTGAAACTCTCTTGAGGCACTAGGGCACTGGACTTACAAGGCAGCAGGGCACATAGAGAAAACCCAGAAATACACTGAAAGACAAACAAGCAACACAGACTGGAAGTGCACAGGTGCAGGTAAGAAGGTTGGCTGGCACTCACAGAGGAAACAAACTGGTGCAGAGACACAAACTGAAGATTAGAGTAAGACAAGAAGGTGTATACGTGGCATTACCAGAGGAGTATACATAGCATTGCCAGAGGAGTATACAATGTATTACCAGAGGGGTACCCACATCTAGGAGCAGGCGGGCAGCAGGCAGGCAGTGTCAGGTGTCCGGCGAGTGGGGAGCGGCTTGGCTTTGGCCGTGCATCCCCCTCCTCCGAGAAAGGTGTCCAATAGGATCGCCTATCTTCTCAGCCAATCGGGAAACCGGTAACATACCGGCGCTTCCTGATTTGCGGAGAGCGGTTCATTTTCCTTTCTAAGGGCTCATGGCGCTATGCTCTGCACCACAAGCCCCACTATTGTAATAGGATTTGTTCTCCCTTACACAATCTCTCCAAAAAACAGTTTTGCTATTAAAGCGCACCTCATCCCTAAATCGACATATGCAATTGGTAAGGACGGGTGTTCCCCATTGGGATTATGTGGTGCAAAAAGGCAAATTTACACAAAATTATAAATAAAATTAGAATATTTTATTAATTACATAAAATGTAAAAGGTCCCAAACAGAAGGGATCAGACAGATTTTTAACATACAGTAGGATTGCAGGTCACTTTCAATGAGTTTTTGGGGTTACCCAGGTAGAACATTGGTGATTAGGTCAAAGAACATCCCGACATGTTTCGCCTTATTTAGGCTTCCTCAGGGGACTGTACCGATAACACCAATCAAGTTTTCTTAAAAGAAAATGTAACAAAGTCAATACATATTCAGTACATAGACAATTGGATGTATAAGATTTATTTAAGAAACAGTGTGAGATGTCGAAACCACATATATCCTTATGTGCATGTGCTGGGACACCACACCCATCAACCACCCAACCATCCCCTGAGGCCAGAGCACTTACCCAGGGCAATCCTCCAAGAGGGGACAGACCTACAGGGAATCCCACCGCTGTAGAGGGGACCTAGCAAATTTGGGACTGCAGAGGGTGCACACAGTCCAAGCTGCAGTAAATAAACAAAGACATACTCTCACTCACAGATCAATCAATCAATGAATGTTCATTAATTAATCATGAAAATAAATATATATAGGCAAAACCACATTAAATCATGTCAATCACTATTGCATGAATGGACAAATGTCTCACTATTGAACCAATTCAGTGTTGCACTATACCAATAGATTTTCAAAAAAATATATATAGTTTACCAAAAAACTTACAATGACCAGTGATCAGAAAGGAGAAAAAGCTGGGGGTGCAGAGGTAGCAAACCTTTTAAGCAAAGTGACTCGCACTGTTGGAAAGGTATATATTCCTATTATAAGGTACCTGGAAATAGAGTAGCAAAGCAGTCAAAGTGCTGGAAAGAGCTCAGGAAAATATGCAATCAACATCGAAAAGTTCAAATGGTTCAAAAATGGAACCAATAGGGCAATCATATATCAATTAATTGAAACCAGTCCCATATACGTATTTTATAAAAAAGCTTAAATTCACATTATCAAGATAGCAAAACAATGGATCGAACGCATGTCCGTCCAATAAATCCCACCAAGGGCTACACAGTCCAAATTTGACAAAATCTATAAAAAGTAACTAATCAGTGCTATGGGATCAGTACCAAAGTAAAGTAAGCAAACTGAGTTCAAACAAACACAATCACTAAGCAGACTATTTTGATTACTTTCACATATAGTTAAATGGCTACAAAGCCCCCAAAACAGGGGAAGCATCAACTAAAACAATTAATTCCAACTTTCATAAAGACCTCTGGATAAGAAGTTACCTTTACATGCCAATAGGTCCGGAAAGCACCCCCAATCTCCAGCAGATCTAATGGCAGGAACCGCCTGCTTATATGCACCCTCCACTCGGCCGGCATCCGATGTCGCCGGCCGAGTGCGGACGTGATTCCCGACAGACGCATGCACCCGCCCAGGGAGTCCCGTCCGGACCACAAACCCCACACTGCTCCCGGAGAGGAGGGGTGGCAGGAGAGGGAAGAGGGACAGAGGGTGGGCCAACATCAGCCGGCCCGGCTCCATCCCAACAGAGACCTCCCTCAACCAGCCGCCGTGGTGTCCCCAACGAGAGCAAAGGGGAGGTGGCCATTCGGATCGCCCGACAAGCAGAGAGATCCTGGACAGGGAATAACCGGGGGAGTGTACTCTCCTGTGCCAGGACAGGAAAGGGGAAGACATCTGAGGGATATCTCCCCCTTAGCGTCCGTACAGTCATCCAGATGCCTTGATCCCACTGAACACCGGGGATTGGTCCTCCATAGGTCCCGATACCACCCATGGGGGAAACCGCAAACAGGGGTACAAGGGCCAATAGGGACGTGGGAGGGAAAAGGGTGGCATGGATGGCCTGGATCTCAGTGGATATCCCCGATGTGAGCCACACTGCTTCCTAAGTCCAAACAGCAAACAAATATACAAAAATTATACAACAACATAAGTCATGATCCAGGGTATATTCATATTTATAAATATCAAAAAAGGTCAATAGAGTTAAGCACTAACATGAACCAGAATTTATTAGATATTCCACAGAGAGACATATATACATAAATATCTCATAATGGTACTTTAATGGCTTTGTATTTCGAGACCATGAACTATATACCTACGTTGCATTTGGCATACCTAGTTCAGAGTTCTCTAGGAAAGAATAAAACACCTTAGGGGAGGGGGGTAGGGGAAAAGAGGAAAGGACAAGAACAAAGGGAAAACCATTCATTTTGAATATAGAAAGGATTTCAAACTCAAGGTTTCATTAAACCCCGGATAGTGAGTGGAATTGAGATTATAAATCCAGCGTGATTCCAGCTGTAGCAGTGCTGAATCAATGCTACCACCCCTGTAAATGTTCTAGGACTAAAAAAGTTATACATTTTGGGTCAAACCCATGGTACACGCCCACGTGTCTTGCAATAGCCGTAGGCATACATTTCTTAAAAATGGGCTTAGTATGATCACCAATGCGTATGCGAAAAACACGTTTAGTTTTACCCACATAAAAGCCACCACACCCACAAGTGTCCAAGTAAACCACTCCCATAGAGTCACATGTGACTCTATGTTGGAGGTGGTGAAGTCAGCCATCCAGAGCTCTACTATTTTACATTTTACATAATTAATAAAATATTCTGATTTTATTTATAATTTTGTGTAAATTTGCCTTTTTGCACCACATAATCCCAATGGGGAACACCCGTTCTTACCAATAGCACAAGCCCCACTATGTTGAAGCCTATTAGAGTCTACGGCTCTAATGAGATGCTTCAAAGAAATCCCCCTCTGCGTAATTCATGCTGCCGCCACCTCAAAGGGGCTGGCCGCATTATTAGGGGGCGGTCGCGGGCAGCCATGGATAGATTTATGCTGTGCATGAATCTATCCATAGCATAGAGGGGGTGGTGAGGACAGAGGGGGCGGTGCCCGTGTGCCCTTAATGGATGGGCCGCCACTGGATATGATCTCGAGTTACGTAGATCAAAAGCACATAATCTCCACATCCAAGAGGGGCAACCCCATTGTCACGAGCCACCAATGATTAAAACGTCATCAATGGAATATATACAAGCCCATTGAGATCAGAATGCTGCTCTCCACATAAGCATATGCAAAGTACAAACAGGGAAAAGCTTCATAGTGCACTACACTCAAGACATCTTTCTTAAAAAAGGAATTACACTAACATAAAAGCAGATAAGAACAAGTAGAAATGGTAAAGCAATCTGGCTGTGGACCTGCCGGTGCATGATGAGTCCCAGTCAGATCCCGCCC
Organism: Glandirana rugosa; assembly: GCA_018402905.1. Taxonomy (NCBI): domain Eukaryota; kingdom Metazoa; phylum Chordata; class Amphibia; order Anura; family Ranidae; genus Glandirana; species Glandirana rugosa. The sequence goes on along the minus strand of BLSH010482861.1, from coordinate 142,860 downwards.
AACGTGCTTCCCCAAAAATGGCATCCTCTGAAATAAGTGAAATAAGAAATACGTGAGCACCAGCTTGTTGATCTTTCTTTTGATCAAACAAGGTTAAGCACTGTAAATTCCATATCCTCCATAGCTGTGGAAGAAGCAATTGCAGCATGATCTGTGCTCAGTTAGCTTCAAAAGTGTGCAGGGGGGATGTTTAGAGACCTGAGTCCGGAGTTTTCTTTCTCCTATACTGCAGAGTGGGAGGGTCCTTCTTCAAGTGCCCATGTCACTGCCTGGGTGACCTGGAAATGTAGGATGCTGAAGATTCTGACAAAGGCCATAGCCATGCATGAGAGCAAAGTCAGGATTTGCTGCTAGCCAGGAAGATAAGTATTATGAGTTACAATAAAAGAAGAGGGGAAAATTATTGCAATGTACCAGGGAAGGAGGTTAATGAATTACTAGTCATTTCCTCATATAAAGTCTCACGATTTCTTTCTATTTTGCTCAAGTATTATGAGTCAATTTAAGTTGTGGTACTTTTTTAATGGCTTTTAAGATCACAGAATCCCTTTAATGGAGTGCAATAGCAGTTCAAATGACTTCTGGAATTGCTCTTAAAGAAACATTACCTTTACAAATGCAAATTCAGAAGACCTCCCTATTCATGAAATGTTGCTGAATAAACTAGATAAAGCAAAAGCACTCATCTTAGATAAGGCAATACCACTGACCTATTTGTTAATCTTATCTTGCTGTTCCACTTGCTTTTGTACTTAATTTAACCACTTCAGCCCCAGAAGGATTTGCCCACTTCCTGACCAGGCCATTTTTTGCGATACAGCACTTACTTTTTGCTTCAATACATATCCAAAAAAAAATATAAAGAAAATGTATTCATCAGTTTAGGCCGATATGTATTCTTCTACATATTTTTGGTAAAGAAAATCTCAATAGGGGTATATTGATTGGGTTGCGCAAAATTCTTCAAAACACGGGAATAGATTTATGCCATTTTTATGATTTTATTTTTTTTTACTAGTAATGGCATCGATCTGCAAATTTTTATTGGGACTGCGACATTGTGGTGGCAGATCGGACACTTTTGACACTTTTTTGGGACCAATGACATTTATACAGCGATCAGAGCTAAAACTAGAGAAGGGGGCCAGTACAGTATGTAGAAAAGTATTATTTGCAGTATAAATTGTATGACACTGTTTTATCTAGTAAGATGTTGGTATAATAGCAACAAATATTTTTATGTCCCTTTTCACACAGGTTCTGAGGCCTGTACAGGTCTTTGTTTATACATCTGGAGATGCTTACAGGCAGCAGGCAGCCTAATGTTAGTGATTGGAAATGCACATCTGAGTTTGACAGGTATGCAAGGCTCTGAAAGCATACTACATAAGCTGAAATGTGGGATTATAAAAAAAATTCATACTCACCTAGATGACCCCCACCACCTCTGTTCTGAGGTCTGCTTGCAGCACAGAGTGGTGACTGCCAGTCACCACTCTCTGCTCTGACCCTCCAGCTCTCACTAGAGCACCGTGCTGTGGAGGAAAGGAGAGCAGCTGGCTCAGGCTCCTAACAATAGTCGGGCATCTTGGCAAATCCCAACATTATTTGTTATTTGTCAAGATCCCTGCAGAGCCTGGACCGACTCTGTGACATCAGCTGCAGTGGACTTTAGCCAGCTGTCAGCTAAATCTGGGTCACAGGAGCACAGCACTAAGTGCTCTCCTGTGACCTACAAGAGAAGTATGGTCAAAAAAGCTTCTTCATACTTCTCCTTCATCTAAGCTTCCTGTTCTAGAAAACTGGTGCAGGAAACTGTCTGGCATGGCATATACCACATTAACTAAGCAGACAGACCTGTTTTAGGTATATCTGCAATACCCATGGCAGTATCTAAGAGTGAAGTAAAGACTAGAATGGACTTAGCGACTTACTAAGAGATCACTACAGTTTTATGTATAGATCTATGACAGCTCCGGTGCTGGCATACAGAATGTGGGCTGTAAGACAGCTTGTATTCCTCTAAAGGAGTGAGGGAGTACCTCTGCTCTGCCACTTGATAAACAGGTTTTCCTTCTAATTGTGGACAAAATGTTTGAAGAGTGTAGACAGCTGCTGGCACTTCAATAGTTATCCAAGACTATTTAGGAATGATTGTGGTAAGAGTGTTTTGTGCCGCGCTATCTGTGTAGTACAATTGGTATTATGTGAATTAATTGTGATTGTGTTAGGTGCAATTGTGATGAATGAATTTATGATTAAAGCATTTCTTGTTCGTGCATTCTAATGATTAAAATATAAAGCTGTGGTGGCTTACATACATATATACCAAACCCAAATTTTCAGGTAAGTATGTGACATATAAAAAAACAGTGATTAGCACTTAATGATTGGTGACAGTTAAAGTAAAAGTTGGCAGATGATGGCGGTGATGATACACTTAATAAAATTATACAAATAATAGTCCATAAAAGTTCTGTCAGATGAGTGAATTTAAAAATCTCTTAAGGGCGATACATATTGGTGCGCTGAGTAATACATCTGCAGTGATTGTAGTTGTGACTGATCCTTAAGTGTGTGCTAGTCCCTCACCTGAGGTGTGCTAGCAACCTTGCACATAAAGGTTTCTTTGTATGGGTGATTCCTTGTTCCTCCTGTGGGGGTCTCCATCTTTTCTGTGTGCTGTCAGCTATGTTGCTGGTGACTTTTTTTAAAACTAGTCATACGGAGAGAGACCCTCCCGATCGGGTGGGTACAAAAAGAGAGAGGACTTTCCTTCGTGTGATATTGTTTTGTTTAAAACATTTATTTAAAACAAGCTTTTAAAATCAACACTCACATTTACAAGTAAAACGAATGAGCATTTCTCCCAGGAGCGCCGAGCTCGTGTGCATTCAGTCTGAGCTTCCAAACACCTCTGCTGTCACCGCCCTACACGTTACATCACGCCTCACATTGATCCCCATTGATGAAGTCATGTGAGGCGTGATGTAACGCGTAGGGCTTTTTTTTTATATGTCACATACTTACCTGAAAATTTTGGTTTGGTATATATGTATGTAAGCCACCACAGCTTTAGATTTTAATAATTAGAATGCACAAACAAGAAATGCTTTAATCATACATTCATTCATCACTGACACTATTGCACCTAACACAATCACAATTAATTCACATAATACCAATTGTACTACACAGATAGCACAAAACACTCTTACCACAGCTTGTATTCCTCTCTCTGCTCAAACGAGCTGAGCCAGAACAACCCTCCTCCTCCCTTCTGATCTCAGCTAAGCAGGGGATGGGCATAGACAAAAGAATCTGGAGAATGCAGCTCCAGCTATTTTTCAGTGCTGTGACAGACACAGCATGGAACATGGAGCAGATCATTTCTAATTAACAAAGGGGCTTGCAACCATTTTGTTAATTAGGGGCAGCATCTGCTTTGTTTTCTAAAGCTGGGTAATACACTAGTAGAATCTCAAATAAAACTGTGTATGAAAATATTCAGAACGTTTGAATGCCATTTGAAAGTAGTTCAAGATGTTGTTTGCTTTTAGATTTCAGTTTTGGAACGAATGGACCAAGTAAAAATCACATACACTGTTGAAAATTGATGTATTCCAGAAAAAAAATTCCATCCTGCTCCTTGCAATTTTCTCTTCACTGTGATCTTAAATGATTGTTGATTTGACCCCACTAATAATTAGAAAATGGACAAATGTTCTACTAGTGTATAGCCAACTTTAGTTTAAAAGAATGGTGCAAGCATTTGCTTGTGCTACTCTTTTTTAATTCCTCCCATATTGTTTGCATTTGGGGCTATTCCTGCACACCTGTCAAATCCAGTCCCTACAGCCATCACTCCACCATTCACTAGTATAGGCTGTCTGTATGCAGCTCCAGGAGCATCCGGACATTAAAAAAAAGGCCTGACCCTAACATGCATGTGAATGAGGCCTTAATGTGCTTATATGAGCCATACTAAACTTTCTGTGGATCATTTCATAACTTATAGAAAATGCTATATAAATGAAACTGTATAATGATTCATATTAGTAATGTTATTACTCTTGCTTCTTTGTGCTGTGTCAGCTTGATTTGGAAAGGGGATGGGGGCTCTGCATTAATATCTGTATCTACAGTTTTAATTAATATCGCCTTAGTCACATGCTCACCCATACCTGAAAGTGCTGAAAGTGAGGAAATGTGAGTATAGCGCTGGAGATAGAGGAAGCTAAGTAAACCTTATACTTTTTCCTGCATTGGCAAGTAAACATGTAACAAATCTGGGCAAATCTAATTGTGCACATGATCAAAAATTTGAGGATTACCTTTAATGGAAACTTACAGGTATTCTGAAATGCTAAATACCTGGCCATGTTTGAATTTGGTACATTTCAGTCACAGTCCAAGAATAAGCATGCTGTAAATGAGTATCAGAAGAGTTTCAGAACTACTTAACTGTACACTGCCACAACTTCAAAGTCATGTTGAAGTCGCACCAAAAGTAGTACAGGAACCTTTTTCTAAGTCTGAGCGACTTGAGTCGCACCAATTAGAATGACTTAATTGCAGTTAATGGGGTTCAACTTGTCATGCAGCTTTGAACTCTCAAGTCACATGACAAGTCATGGCAGTGTGAACCGGGGCTAAGGGCCCAATTACTCAATTACACCATACGTGTTAGGCTGAACAAGACAGCCTTGCCTAATGTAAAAGGCAATGTACCTTACATCCTATTAGTTAAGTTTACATGACTGCCCTGCATGCCATACTACATCACACGGAAACTTGCTTTGGTGAATAAGAGTGAATTAAATGTAAATTTTTGACATTTCAATAAAGCTGAATAAACAAAGGATAAAATAAACAGTGCAATACATAATTTACAACACATAGGCACTGCTCCCTTTGCAGTGTCCACCAGCAACTGTAGTATAACATGGTCATTGGAGTGAATGAGCCCTCATACAGCACTGAAGCTAAAGCATCAGAATGACATGAAAATAACTGGCATTCTTAAATGAGAGTTCCGTAATAACAGCTGTCATTAATCTCTCATGACATGTCCTGTTAAACAGGTTTACATCTACTATAAAGTTTTAGAAAAAAATCACTAAAGTTATAACATTCACTCTATTCACCTAATTATATATTCTGAGCAATCACCTACAGAATAGACACACAGAAGATCAGCAGATGTGCATTTTCTAAAACATGGGTTGTGTAAATTCTATACCTGATTCCTGCTATATCAAACAGTCAAACCTTCGACTTGGTAGATGTAAGAAACAAAGGTCTAAACCAATTGCTGGGTGTCATTATTGTGTACTAGATATGTAATTTTTATGTCCATATGAAGGACAAACTGTAGAATGAAACTGATAGCTTTAGATCACACCTGGGTATCAGTACATTGGTTAGGTGGAAAAAAGGCCAGATATTTCTTTATTTTTCTTTGCTTATGGTGCAAAAATAGGTCAGCGCTGCATGCACTGCCTGTCGGGGCTTCTTGTGAGCTTTTGTTGAAAAGTGCAAATGCATGTCTTTGGAATAGTTGATCTTATGACAGTCTGATTGTTCTAATATGAATAATGAGAAACTTCTGTGTGGGCACCTTGTTGTTGAATAAGGTGGAGGAGTAGAGAAAGCAATAACGTGGTAGCAAATGATAACAGAGCATAAGCAATAACTTGTTGATCACACAGGAAAGGGTGGTCAGAGAAGATCTAAAAGGCACCGCTTTCCATCAATATTGGACAAGACATGAAAAAGAATGCTCAGACAAAGAGCAGTGATTTTTAAGGTGCCAATATCCTAAACCACAACATCAGCTAAATTAATATTTAGCCACCTTTTCGTCAAGCCAAACCTGCATAATTTAGTGCCGCACAATTTTTTTTTCTTTGCAGTATACAATGTAGAATTGTAAAAGACCTGGGACACCTTTGGGTGCCCCAAGAAGAGTAGTAATGCAGCGCCGTGATGAACGGTGAGTGTGGCTGGAAAGTCAGTCTGTCCCCCAGTACAATCCCCCAGGTCAGTCTGTCCCCCAGTAAAATACAGGGTCCAGAA
>BLSH010482861.1:99257-114050 GCA_018402905.1 Glandirana rugosa | reverse complement strand
TTCTACCACAAATGCAGTACCTATTAGGTCTGGTAACTTGTGATATTTGTAAATGGGGAGAAATGACAATTAAGGTGGTAAGACGGTGACCTTAATCAACATTGCCTGGATGTCTGTTCTTTAGATGGTGACTTGCCTTGACCTTTAGAAGGCTCCCTCCATCTTGTGGTCCTTACAGGACTATAGATATTGGCTCTCTTTTTCTCAATCTTCACTACTTACCTAATCCCTTTACTTTAAAAGCAATGGGTGGTCTGACTGGACAGCGTTCCCCATAGAAACAGAGCAGGCAGCAGACTTAAATTACAAAACAGCATAGCACAGTGATTCCAGAGCAAGCATTGAGAAGGGGATAGGAAGAGCCCAGGTGAATGCCATAAAGAGTACACTGATCCCAGAGCAATACTGAGAAAGAGATAGGAAAAGTGCAGATGAATAGCATACAAAGGGAAAACATACCTGCAAACAATGAGCACATAAGCATCCAGCATGCACGAGTGAGAGCTCCACCATGTGTTGCCCAAAAATGTCATAAAACCATTTAAAACTGTCACATTTTGCCATTAGTGAGATCAGTGCCTGAGCATGCTCAGATCATCATCTTGGTGAAGTTCTAGCCAGGAAACTGGTCACAGAGACCGCATCACTTCCTGCCTCTCATGCTGAGAGTGCACTGCTGCAGCCATCTTAGAAATGGCAAACGCCCACAAAACAGAGAAAAGAAGTTAAAAGCATATGTAAAGCAAAGGGAAACGCTGTCACTTACGTCAAAGCTTGTTTAAAGCTTTCTTTGAGAGGCCTGCACCACCAGCATCGGGCTCCAACCATATCGCTCATTTAGAGACTGTACAGGAATGACATCCACCCAGGGTTCCAACCATATAGCTCATTTAGAGACTGTACAGGAAGGACATCCACCCAGGAGAAGCTGAAATATGCCCCCCAGACCACCAGAATGGGGCTCCAACCATATAGCTCATTTAGAGACTGTACAGGAAGGACTTCCAACCAAGAGAGGCTGAACTTGGCTGGGGCGACAAGCGGTAAGGGATACCTCGCGACTCCAGTCCTGATCAGGTGAGGAAAAACAGGAGAATTCTGTGAGCCGGGTCTGTCTTTGATTTATAGTTAACCAGTCCTATCATGTTGTGGGGGCGGAGCCACAACCCATGTGTATGCTGCCATGAAGATGCACCAGGAAAATAGTATTTATACCTGTATACAGCAATGTTTTAGATTTGTACACTGACTGTCGTGAATGTGCAGTGCAGTGAAGAGTCCCAGCATCTGAAAGATGCCAAGAATGTAGCCGGGTGCCAGGATAAGGTAACTTCAATGTGCATGCGCAGTAGTTACATCATCAGTCCTTACCCAAAGGGTGAAAAAAGAAGATGCTAGGCCCAGAAAAAGAGTAGAAGGATCTCATATCACTCAAAAAGGGGAAGCTCAAGGCGGGGTAATTTGACAAATGCTGCTGAGGTCACTCCACACAAAAGTTCCATTTATGTAGGGTAAACTTGCTTATTTTATAAGACAAGGAACAATAAGGAAATAACCGGAACACATAGCAGTCAATCATAATTAAACTTACAATGCAATTACTGATCTAGGTACCTTTTGATTAGTTGTCATGAGCTACTGCACTATACATCATCACTGCTTTTGGCTTTGCCATAATATATAAGACCATGAATTCTGTGGAGGGCAGAACTAGATAGATAGATAGATAGATAGATAGATAGATAGATAGATAGATAGATAGATAGATAGATAGATAGATAGATAGATAGATAGATAGATAGATAGAGTATTACATCGCACTAAACAAAAGTTGCCTACAACTGATCATGGAAATCACTATTCATGTAACAGTGGAAGCTTGAGCTGCGTCATGTTCATACCCAACTAATTGCATATGATTGTGAAGCCAAATGTGTATGCATTCTTTACATAGCTAAATAAAGCGTTTTACAGAATTTTACTAGGCAAAACTGACACTGGAGCAATTATTTAAAAATCCACTTATGAACCACATGTACGACATTATGTCTCAGATTTCAAAGTTGATGAAGTGAGGAAAGGGCACATATGTTGTTTGCAGAGAAAACTGCACATTTGATTTAAACATCTGGGTCATGCAGCTGCCCAAGCTACTTGTGTAAAAGTCTGTGCCAATTTTGAACATTAACTGTGTTGATTGTATGATCTCATGATATTCGCTTCCTCCCCTAGTATCTGCCTGAAAAACTCATATTTGCTAATTTAGTACAAAGAATCTAATCCAGTAATTAGTAATGAAGTAGCTAGAGATTTTTTATTCCCTGGGCAAGATTTGCACAGACCAACCTCAACTGCAATATAATTACACAAAACATGACATATGGGCTTATTTAATAAGAAGTGCAATGAGCAGGAATTATGTACACAGTACAAGCATCAATAAAAGCCAATCAGGTATTAGCGTACATGAGTTTAGAATACTCAGAACAGCGATTGAAGTATGATTCTTGATTGCCTGTTGTGAGTTTCTTTTTAAAGTTAAATTCCTAAATAAATAAAGTTTACATTCCTAAATTGTGTATAAACCTTATACTGGTCTATTATACTATTAAAGAGCATACAATGATCATTATCATTATTATTAGTAGTAATATGAATGCAGAGTTACAAAAATAAATAATTTTAGTGTTAATAGTAATACATGTAATTCAAATTTGCAGAATTTTTTTGGGGGGTGTGTCTAGCCGAGCTCTAAGGGGGGGGGGGCGTGTCTAGCCGGGCTCTAAGATGGCCACTTAGGAGAAGAGCTCCACTGAGACACAGGAGAGGATGCCACATCGGAGGGCCCTAGCAGCCTCACACCAACACCTTCTGAGAGGGGAACACAGCGGGAACCCCCTAAAGATGACCAACAAAAAAAAAACCCAATACAACATAGCAAACTGGATGGGTTCTTCTCAGCCGCGGCACGCGGGCTACAACAAAATGGTGCCGAAGCCTCCAACGCACACGCCGCCAGCAACAAGGCCACAGCTTCTACCCCATATCAGAGAAGCGTAAAAAACCCAGACAAAGGTGCAAAGGACGCAGGACTCCGGGACCTCCACGCCATCCACTAAGAGTCCAGCAAAACAAAAACCGAGGCTGGAACCGCAAGACCCTCAGCTAGACTCCACGGGCATGGAGGTAAACAGTGCACAAGACACTGATCGTATACAGCATAGTCAAAATGATTCGAAAGCTAACTATCCCATAACAAACCAACCGGTATCAGACACTGTTCTTAAAGAGATGCTACTGTCTCTGAGAGACTCCATACACTCGAATCTGATAGCTGGGATTAGCAAATGCCAGGCAGAGGCACAGGCCCTAGGGAACAGAGTGGATCATATCTAACGAAAAATGGGGGATTATGCTACGACCTACAACACCCTCATTGACGCACATAACTCCCAAAACGATGAAATATCATGGCTAAAAAACAAAATTTCTGATCTAGAAGATAGATCTAGAAGAAACAATATAAAAATACATGGCATTCCTGAATCTGTTACACCGCCACAACTACAACAATACGTGCAAACACTGTTCTCCGCCATAGTTTCGACCCTGGCGGCACAAGACATGCTGATAGACAGAATACACAGACTACCTAAACCTCCTTTTCTCTCTCAAGACACACCAAGAGATGTTTTGCTAAGAGTCCACTTCTACCACATTAAAGATCAAATCATGAAGAATTCATGCAAAACTAACAACCTACCAGCTCCTTATGAGACAGTGTACCTATTACCGGCTCTGTCCAGACATACACTCCAGCGCAGGAAGAATCTGGCTACCGTCACAAAAGCCCTAAGAAATAACCATATACAGCATAAATGGAAATATCCAGCCACACTCACAGTCACCATTAACGGCTCTACCACATCAATCTCCACCTTAGAGGAAGGTATAGCAGCCCTGAAGAGGTGGAACATAATCCCGGAACATACAAATCCTCCTCCACAAGAGATTCACTTACCCTCTATACAGGAGGAATGGCAAACAGTATCACACAAGCGCTCAGCCAAAAAGAACTCAGCTGGAGGCCCTAAAAATAACACAAGTTAACAAACGTCTCTCCATCAGAACGGAGTCATCGGCAAACTCCCTACCCCCAAGATAAACGGAAAAGCATGCAACAATTGCTCATGGATCCTGTTAAAGATCCTTTCATTTTTAATAACTCTCAGTTTAAATTTCTGTTTTACCTCCACAGGTTATGTTATCTTTACCTTTGTTATGCACAGTAACCTTAAACACAGACAAGCCACAATGCTACAGAGACCCCTGGAAAGATCATCAGGACACGTCCTCTTCAAGCAAACTTCTCGTCACCTGGTCTGAACTCATCCAGGAAAACTCCTACAAATGTAAGTGCCAATCTACCCTATTGCACTCACACCTGACAACTCTTCTCCACAACAATGAATATTAAGTGCCTATCACTAAACGTAAGGGGCCTTAACCACCCCGCCAAAAGACATACCATGTGGGCTGAAGCTTCCAACCAGAACATAGACGTTTTATGCATCCAGGAAACGCATTTCCAATCTGGTAAAGCTCCCCACTGTGCCCACAAAGACTTTCCACATGTTTTCTTGACAAATAACCCCCAACCGCAAAACAGGAGGTGTTCTTATGGCACTTAGGAACTCTCTATCAGTACAAATAAAACAAAGCCGGATAGACGATCAAGGAAGATTTATAATAGTTACAGGAGACATTAAGTCACACCCTTATACACTGGCGACAGTATACGCCCCGAACTCTCACCAAACTCGCTTCCTACGCAAAATCATAAAAGTAATATCTTCTATCAGATATGGGAACCTAATACTTTGTGGTGACTTTAATATGATCGCAGACTCATCCTTAGACACAACAGGGAAAAAGAAACCCCACACTGGAACATTAAAGAACCTGCTCCACATGGAAGATCTATACGATGCATGGCGGTGCACCCATGCAAACGAGGAATACATGTTCTATTCCCACAGACACTTATCTTACTCACGTATGGATAAGTACCTTATAGATAAGTGGCTCCTATAAAAAGTATCGGACGCAACAATACAGGACATTAAATGGTCTGACCATGCAGCCATAACTTTACAGTTTGTTGAAAAGGATGTCCCTCCCTCCACACCCATCTGGCGCTGTAACAATAGAATCATACAGGAACCAAAACTAGCATTTAAAATCTTTCAGCATCTCAGAGAATACTTTAAAAGTAACGAACAATCTACCTCAAACCCCTATACCCTGTGGAACGCCCATAAGGCCTTCATCAGAGGTAGCCTTATTCAGCTAAGCGCAGGGGAAAAAAACGACACAACTTCCAACTTTCGCTGCTAGCAGAGATCCACTCGCTAGAGACCAAAAATAAAAACGCCCCAGATAAACGAACAGCAGAATCTTTATCGAACCTTAGGGAAAGTCTCAGAAACCTTCTAACACAGAACTATGATAAAATCCTAAACTATCTCAAACTCAAAACTTAGGCTAATGCCAATCATGCAGGGAAATACCTAGCAAACGTAATGTACGATGTAATAAAATGTTAAATTTTCTTGATATCACGTTACTCTGCTCCAACCTTTTTAGATAACTGGGTGCAGTTTAATTATTCAGCAACTCAAAAAGTATAATAAAACCCATTTACTTGGCTTAATTAAATGTGTATTACAGGTGATAAAGTAGTTTAAATACAGCATCACTCCATTCCATTGGCGTCCTAAACTTCTGATTAGTACCCGGAAAGCAACACTCATAACAAAGCGCTGGATGTATTCAACTAGTCTTTGAGAGATAGATGGACAGAGATCTATATGCAGATATATATTGCAGAGGGCCTCTTTTTGTGCCCTGCTAAAAACTGGTTTCAATGTGACCAAATAACCGTTCAAGCAAGCATGACAAAGGGCCATTTGGTGCATGATGGCTTAAAGAGGAGCTCCAGTCATTATTGTCAGACTGTAGCTACTGACTTTAATAAACACGCTCACCTGTCCCAGGATCCTGTGGTGTTGAGGACCGTCTTCTGTCTCCAGCATCTTAAGGGTGGGCAACCAGCTGTAGAAGCTTGCGGCTTTTGCCCCCCCCCCCCCAAAAAAAAAAGCATTACTGAAAGAGGAGCAGGGGAGGAGGCCTTTAAAGCAGAACTTCCCCTTTTTTGGATTGAAGCTCCACTGTAAGTAGATGAATGTTAACCAGGTAGTGTGTATATACATACACAAAAATTATCTATACACTAATAACATACAACAAATAGCATGCTATTTGTAAATTGATAACTACTTACAACTTGTAATTCATATGACTTCAGTTGTATAGAACATTTTCATTTCAGTATGCTGTTGACTGATGGAAACCTATTTGTCCATGGCCATCACATCAACACTGTATGGTCAAAAGTGTGCGCACAACCCTCTAAATTTCGTTGAGGTGTTTTCAGAGAATGTTTCTGTTAATGCTGCAGTATACCTGTTAGACAATTATATGGAAGATTTTTCTATTTCTGGGCCAGCATGACTGTGTACAAAGCCAGCTCCATAAAGACATGATTTGATCAGTTTGGTGTGGAAGAACTTGCGTGAACCACTTGGGGTGTCCTGATCTCAGCCTTACTTGAAGATCTTTTGGAATGAATTGGAGCACTTATGGCGAGGTGTGATGGTCAGGTGCCCACAAACTTTTGGCCATATAGTGTATTAAAGCCAAAGTAGCAAGTCTGCTACTGTTAGGGGGTGGGTGAAGAACACTTTTTTTTTTTTTAATTGGAGGCAAACCTCTTTGGAGAGGAGTTTTCTAATCTACTGAAACAATGTTCTTCCCTAGAACTTTTGTTGGGTGCTTGGTATACATGTGAAATCATCACCCGACCTGCCTAAAGCTGTAGGATCAGGGATCTATGGGCCACTCAAACTCCAGGAAGTTATAGATACTTTTGCTTACAGTTAATATAAATATACAATTTTGTCTTGCTGCTGGCTTCGTGTCACCTTTCCATCAAAACCAGTGTGTGTGTGTTTTTTTTTTTTTTGTAAGTTTTACCCCACTAGGTACCCCTTGTGGTACCTAGTGGGGTACCACAAGGCTCTGTACTGGGTCCTGTTCTATTCAACCTATATGTAAGTGATATAACTAAAGGTTTGCTGGGCAATGTATGTCTCTTTGCTGATGATACAAAGGTGTGTAGTAGGGTTGATATCCCTGGAGGGGTCTGCAACATGGAACATGATTTGGCATTGCTGGAAGATTGGTCAAAGCAGTGGAGACTGCAGTTCAATATTTCTAAATGTAAAATAATGTATCTAGGGAAAAAGAATCCGCTTAGAGAGTACAGCATTGGGGGCACAGTGTTAGCCAGCACTACAGAAGAAAAAGATTTGGGGGTGCTTATTTCAGATGATTGCAAAATGAGCAAACAGTGTAACCAGGCAGTGGGAAAAGCAAATAGAATTCTGGGATGTATCAGTAGAGGGATCACCAGCAGGAGGAAGGAGGTTCTGATTCCTCTATATAGATCTTTAGTGAGACCTCACTTAGAATACTGTGTCCAGTTCTGGAGACCTCACTTACAAAAAGATATTGATAAAATAGAACGAGTTCAGAGACGGGTAACAAAAATGGTGAAAGGTCTGGGGGATGAAACATATCAAGAGCGACTTCAGGAACTTAATATGTACACTCTGGAGGAAAGAAGGGAGAGGGGAGACATGATTGAAACCTTTAAATACCTCAAGGGGGTGAATAAGGTTCAGGAGGGCAGTCTTTTCAATATGAAACCAAAATCAAGAACACGGGGACATGACCTCAAACTAACTGGGGGAAAGTTCAAAACTAATCTTAGAAAGTATTATTTTACTGAAAGGGTGGTTGATGATTGGAATAAACTACCAACAGAGGTTGTGAGACAGTCAACAGTAAGTGGCTTCAAACATGCTTGGGATAAACATAAATCCATAGTCAGACAACAAGGTTAATGTAAAAAAAAAAAATAAATAAATAAAAAAATAAAAAAATAAAATAAAAAGGGGCAGACTCGATGGACTACTCAGTCTTTTTCTGCCGTCACTTTTCTATGTTTCTATGTTTCTATGTAAACAGACTAAAAGCGGCAAGCACCAAGACAAAGATAGCACACCTCATACATCCAATATCAGGAAGTAAAATAATTAACCCACAAGAGATTGCTAACCAGTTTGCAGAATATTACAGCACATTATACAATCTCAAAGATGACGACTCCACTCCCCAGCCCTCTATAGGCCACATTCAGCGATTTCTACAGAACCTACAACTATCGACACTATCACAAAACCAGCTACATCAGCTTAACACACCCTTCACATCAGCAGAGATAGAGAAAGTTATAACATCCTTATCCAATGGAAAATCCACAGGGCCGAATGGCTTCACTAATGAATACCTTAAAGCTTTTAAAAACATTCTCTCCCCATACATGCAAAAAATATTCTCAACTGCATCTAGGAACTCTAACTTCCCTCAAGAGATGCTGAGAGCTCATATAATTACCCTACCGAAACCAGGAAAACCCCCTACTACCCGGGCCAACTTCAGGCCTATATCGCTCCTAAACTCAGATATCAAAACGTATGCAAAACTTATAGCAGGGAGACTAAACAACATCATTCCGATGGGCTTTATGAGGGGGAGACAAACCTCAGACACATCCAGAAGGGTCCTAAATATTATTCACCATGCTGAAAAGACACAAACACCTTCTCTGCTCCTCTCCATAGATGCAGAGAAAGCATTCGACAGGATCCACTGGCAGTATATGTCGGCTGTATTGCAGAAGTTTGGGTTTCAGGGACCTATTATGAACGCTATATTTGCCTTGTTCTCACAACCTTCGGCACAGGTTTACAAATCGGGCCTTTTGTCCAAACCTTTTGCGATCTCTAATGGAACTCGTTAGGGATGTCCGTTGTCACCCTACGTATTTAACCTTATGATTGAACCCTTGGCTGAGGCCATTCACTCCCACCCAGATATTAAAGGTTTTAAATTTCAACAACAAACACACATCATCAACTTATTTGCGGATGATATTATCTTACTGTTGACCAACCCCAACTCCTCTCTCCCGAATGCACATGAAATCCTTACAGAATTTAGCGAAATATCATATTATAAAGTTAATTTCAACAAATTACTAATCCTAAATATGGGTATACCTGCACACATCAGAAAAAAAATGGAAGAACCCATGCCATACAAATGGTCAGAAAAGGGCATACAATATCTAGGAATCACCTTGACCCAATGCATTAATTCATTAGCACCAACTAATATTAAACCACTTGTTACTAAAATTGATAACCAATTAAAAAACATAGCAAAACAGGAAATCTTGTGGATGGGTAGAGTGGCGGCATATAAAATGATGATACTCCCGCAGATTCTCTATATGTACAGAATGCTACCCATCCACTGTCCATCAAAGTATACACAAGCCCTGACGAGTTCCATGTGGAGATTTATATGGGGGGGGAGAAGGTGAGATGCCCTCGAGTGAATCTAATTAAAAATAAACTGGTGGGTGGGGCAGGGACCCCAGATTTAAGGGACTACCTATGGGCAGGAAGACTAGACCAAATCAAAGACTGGTTTTGAATAGACAATGCTCCAGCCTGGGTCGATATTGAAAAAAACACAGCTCCCACACAAGATCTAATGGCAATGCTGCTGGTGGACTCCTGGACAAAATGTCCCTTTCACCATCAATCCTAGTATCCACCCAGGCTTGGAGACTTCTCCAATGTCAAAAACACGCTGAAACCCAGACTATTGAACACAGACTACCTATAGAAGTATTAAAAACCCAAATACCCTATCTTTCTACAAGACAGTTAGCTGAACATGGTATGAAATAAGTACACAACTTCGTACAAAATTCCAAACCAAAAACAATAACACAGCTAATTCGGGAATACAATCTTCCAAACAAACTACACTTCTCATGCGCAAGAATTGCTGACTTTCTAAAACAACACCCTTTTACATCTGTCAGCATTCCATCAGCAACTTGGCCCTTCTACAACGCAAGCAACACAAAAACTAAAGGCATCACATTGTTCTATAATCTTATTCAAAGAAAAAACACATTTCAGAAAACCAAACATATCACCAAGTGGGAAACTGACCTACACGCCAATTTTACTGAAAACCAATGGTTGACAGCCCTGAAAGAAATTTACAAAGCCACACACTGCGTGAACCACTGGGAAACGTCCCTCAAAATCATCAACAGGTGGTATTACACTCCCAATAGACTTGCCAAACTTTTTCCAAATACTCCAAACAAATGTTGGAGGGGATGCGGACACATAGGCAATCTCATCCACACGTTTTGGAATGTCCAAATCTTACAAGTTTCTGGAATAGAACCTTCCAATTGATATCCTCCCTGACACGGATTATAACACAGCCTAACCCAGAACTAGCTCTATTACACATGAGCATCTAAAAAATCCCCTCAAACCACAGACAAGTCATAACCCACATATTATTAGCAGCACGCACACTAGTTTTAAAAAACTGGAAATCCACCAGTAGCATTAACATCTCAGATCTAAAAAGAATGGTCAATAGAAATTACAACTTTGAAAGGCTATTAGCCATTAACTCTTCTAAATGTGCTAGCTTCGACTCTAACTGGAAAATCTGGTCTTGCTACACGGACACTAAAACCAAAACTTAATCCCAATCAAGGTTTAGTATTGTTTGCTGGTGTTACACACCATCCATAAGTTCACAGTAAGCTTGAAAATTATACTACTCACTGTATATATCTGTACAACAATTAATATGCATACTCTGTGCATAAATGTTTGTAAGTTTTTATGCAAAACTTTAATAAAAATTATTGAAAAAAAAAAATTGCAGAATTTTTTATCAGATTTACAAAAGTGTAAAAATTGGGGTAAACCAGGTTAACTCTTGATCAGAATGATCCATTTTCTCTTTAAAATAGAACTGCAGGCAAATAGCTAAATACATATCTGAACTGGCATATCTGTCAAATGATTGATCATTTTGTCTGGTCATTTTTATGATTCATATACAGTACCTCTGTTACTCAGCTAAGCCAGGAAGGTGACACTTCTTTCTCTGTTGGAGCTAGGGGATACATGGGTGTTGTCTCCACATTTGCTGCCTGCTGATTGGACTATCAAAAAGCAGAGACACACTGATAAGTTGTGGAAAGCAAGGGCAATAAGTATGGGGAACTGTGCTCGAACCTCTTGTCTTAATTGAAGAAACCTGAAAAACATCTAGTTAAGCAGCTGAAATACCACCTTCAATCTGTCAGGTAAGGTAAGAATATGTCCCTCAGGCATAATTTGTTGTAGTGTCTTAATTCCATATTTCACCCAAACACTAGGGTCTGTATGCATCAAAGGTGGGAGAGGATCAGATTACCCCAAAGTAGTGTATGAGGAGAAATAGTGTTCACCTCTCTAATACAGCTACTCATTTCTCTCCAAACCATAACTGGGGATTGTAATATTTGGATTGGAGCAGGGGCCCTGAAATACAAGGTTACATATTTCAGAGTAAGACCCCAAAAATGCAGCCACAAGAGTCACCACAGTATTCTTTAAATGTATTTACTTTTAAAGGAATACACAACAGCTTTTTCTGGCATTTTTTATATTTGTGGAGTTCACCTTTAAAAACTTAGGGTGTGGAAACTATCAAACTAACAAAAAGCTGACCCCTATCTGATTTATAAAGTCCCCGTCGATGCAACCTATTCCAGTATGATCAGTTTGTTCTAGTTTACCCAGCTCTAAGGATATTAATTTCATGATATGATGCTACAGCTCCACTCCTATGCAGTGAGAGCTAGGAAAAACTGTTTACTGCACTCATGTACACAGTAGTCTAGGTCTTGCGTAATGTACTAATTATTTCAAATGAGAGGGGTTTTATTTGACATTTCATGGCTGATTCACTAATAGATTGAAATTAAAAAAATGTTAATATCACTAAGCTAATGTTCACTGATCTTTGTGAATATTGTGAATCTCCATCCGTTGTGAATATTCAATCATGCACAAGGTTGCTAAAAAAGTGAACAACTGTTCCTTATTCACTGTCACTTTGTAAAGTAAAAATGTTCTACTCTTTTTAAGTGAATCTCCCCACCTTTACTAACACTGGCAACAAGAGGATAATCTTAGGAAACTTTTTTCAGTTGTTTGCCTCTAAATGTTAACTTTTGTCCAGTCTAATAGTTTTTTATTCATTTCTGTCTGACTCTCATGCTGCCATCTTTAAAAAGGACATAATTGACAGCCAGCTTCTGCCTATTGAATAGACAAATGTATTGAGGTACCACACATGTGCAAGATGAGGCAATAAGGGCCAGGATGGAATTTTAGGGGAAACCCCATTGTATTTTTTTTACTTTCCCTTTAAGGACTCTATTGTGCTGTTCCAAAGTACCTCAATCAGTTTTAAGGTATCCCCAATCATAGTATTAAAAGGATGTCTGTATTTCAATGTTGCCCTTCAAGCCACATGAAAAGCCCCTCTCTACTGATCAGTATTTTTGAAGAGACATTTCACGTGGTACATATCCCCCATGGCAGTGCCAGCTACCCATGCCATTTTTTCAAAAATAGCTTACCTTGAAAAGTCCAGATAAATATAACTAGTTTTGAAAGATGAATCACAAATCTTCCCTTGTTAATAGGAAACTATTTTACAAGTAAAAAGAAAATATTTACACAGCTGTAAGTACACTGATAATCTAATCTGTATTAATTTATCAGCTGGCTCTTCTTCAATCTTCCACTATGTCTTTAAAGCTGAACTCTGTGATAAGCAAATATTGTCCACAATACAAGAGGCGTTCATATTCTTATGTTATTCTTGGTTTATATTGTGTATTTATTCCAGATCTGTGCAGGAGTCCAGTGTGAAACTTTTCCTCTGTGCAAGAGCTTCCTTAACCACACATAGGTCCTTCCACTCTAGCCCCTTGTATGTACCCTCGGGGTGTGCCCTCTGTGAATGATCTGTCCCTTGGACATAGTACATCTAAAATTAGGGTACAGGGCCAATGAAATTAACAGCGATCACAAGGTAAACAAAGGCTGCATGCTGTAACCATCAGCTCTGTTTCTCCTCACACAGTGAGTTTTTTCAGAGGAAATAAAACCAATCTCTGGGGATCTGTGAGTTACTGTAAATCTACTGTAATTTTACAGTGAAAACATACAAGTTCAGTCATCTACAGTGCCCTGATTACAGTCACACCACATCAGTACTTGGAACCATCAATACCTGTATCAGTGTCACCGCCATATCAATACGTGATAACGGTCCAACCACTACAGTGTCATAAGTGCAGGCATCAACATCTGTACCAGTATCACTGTCACATTAGTACCTAATCATGGTCACACCAGTACAGTGTCACCAGTGCAGCCATCAACACCTGTACCACTGTCACTGTCACATCAGTACCTGATCACAGTCAAACTGGTACAGTGTAATCAGTGGAACCATCATGTGTACCAATGTCACTGTCTCACCAGTACTTGATCAACATGAAACCAGTACAGTTTCACCAGTGCAGCCATCAACATCTGTACAAGTGGCACCATCACACCAATACCTGATCACCTTAAAATAGGTACAGTGTCACCAGTGTAGCCATCAGTGCCTTACCAGTGGCACAATCACACAAGTACTTGATCACCATCAAACCAGTACAGTGTCACCAGTAAAGCCATCAGCATCTGCACCAGTATCACCATGACACCAGTACCTAATCACTGAAAAAACAGTACAGTATCCCCAGAGGCAGCATAACCTAAATGCCATGTCCAAAAAAGATTCTGACCATTACATATTAAAGTAGCAGGGAACTCTCACTGTTAGATTCAGATTCTGAATATGAACCCATGGAGAGCAATGGTTAAGTAACCAATTCAGAGGAGGAAAGGGTCCTAACAAAAAGAATCGGGGTATTGAACAGCAGCAGGCAAGCACCTAAGAAGTGCTGTACATCCTGGCATCCTGTACATCCTGGCAAGAACCAGCAGCCCGGCACGCCTGGATGAAAGACCAAGTATTAGTAGTGGGGTATCACGTCACCCACAAAGGATTAGGGTCCATATTAGTGTCCCAGAGGCACCTTCAAATCCTTAATGGCTTCCCTTCAATTCAGCAGTGCCTATCATCCCCTTTTTTTAAAGCACAACTAGGCTTTCAGACAGAAAACAAACATTTTCACCAATTCAGCCTCTTTATTTATTTTTTACTGATGATTAGAGTTGAGCGAACTTCTAGAAGTCCGGGTTCTGCTGGTTCGGCCGAACTTCGGGTCAAAGTCCGGGTTCGGGTCCGGACAGAACCCGAACTTTGTCCCGGAAAGACAGGCCTGGGCTTGGGCCTGAAACTGGGCTTCAAGCCGGCTTGGTCGTCTTGGGCCTGAAGATCTTCAAGCGAGTTGAGATTAGTAGTCATTTTTTATTTATTTCTCCGACTTAACCACTTTTACAAACAAAAGACAGACTTTCGGATCAACACGAAATTTTTTTCCCCTACTATCCGTGACGACTTAACTTCCCTTCGGTAATTCCTAAACTTCCACGGAGACCCTGTGATTATACCTGGGATTAGGAAACACCCACTGCACTATGGGGTGATGATTATGAACCAGAAAGTAGGTCCGCACGGCCCGACGACCAAGAACGGTCCTACATG
>BLSH010482861.1:35686-63832 GCA_018402905.1 Glandirana rugosa | reverse complement strand
TAATAAGGGGGAAAGGGGCAAATTGGAGAAGAACAAGCTTTTCTCCCCCCATTCAAATTGAGACCCTACAGTATCCCATGTTGTTCTTTGTTTGAAGGAAAAGGAGGAGGGGTGAGAGGGAAGGAAGGTGCAAACAGTGTAATTAATGGGCTTAGTGGTTCTAATACCCAGTGTAGGAGTGTGAGATAAGGGGGGGGGTAGCTTGTGCTTCTTAGCAGGGGTGGGGGGTTTGTTAAAATCAGTTGTCTGAATATCAGATAGAAGGCTATCAATGCACTGCACCCTCTGCTTCTTAGCCCTAGTTCTAGCTGTATGATTAAATTAGTAGTTAGACTGGAGAAAATGGGCTGAATCTTTACTCAATAAATTGTGTGAATATTTCCATTAAACATGAAACACATTTTTTTAAATGTATTTTATATGCACATGATTGAGTATTCAAGGTTAACAGAAATTTGTCTTTTACATAATTCTATAATTCAACAGATAGCCACACAATTTAGTGAGTGAAGATTTTAAACTCCTTAATAAATCAGACTCTATGTCCATCCTAGTATTTACTCAATCATTATAACTTTATGGTAGCACATTAAGGATGATTTTTCAAACAAAAATAGTATATGTATTCAATTCAGGTATCATGTGCAGATGAAATATTAGTTCCAAAGTAAAGGCAAGTACACTGACATTTACTCATGCACAGACAGTATGTTTCAAACAATGAGCAAAGTTGAGAGTTATTGCTTCAGGTTTTGTAAGTTTTCTTTGGATATCATTTTGGAAAATTTGCTCCACTTATCCCTTAATATAGTATGGTTAAAATTATGGTATATCTCCCAATAAGGACATGTCTTCTAGTGAGTGGTGGGATTACATTTACAGTACATCTCTGGGGTTAGGAAGCTACAAGGAAATCTCCCCTATAGGTATACTTGGCAAGGGTTCTAATTCCTCCTAAAGATATCCAATGCTAAAAAAAAATTAGGCTGGAGAGAATCTTTAAAGCCGGTATCGGCAACCCATCAATTGCGATTTACTGGTCGATCGTGACCAGGTGTCAGGTAGATCATGTCTCTGCATTGCTGACCCCAGGCTAAACTGCTCCTCCCCAGTGGCATACTAGGCATAGCAGAGTGAGAACTCCGGAGTAGGGAAGGAGAGAGCCGGGTGGGTGGAGAAGGTGAGGAGGTGAGATTTTTAAAGAATCCTTTCAAGATACATAACTCATGTGTTAATTGAGATCTGGGCAGCAGAGGAAGTGGGGAGAGAGCCTGACAGGCAGATCAGGGAAGCAGAGAACCTAGCAGGTGGATCAGGGAAGCAGAGAGTCTGGGGGCAGATCAGGGCAGCAGAGAGCCTGGAGGGTGGATCAGGGAAACAGAGAGCCTGGTGGGCAGATCAGGGAATCAGAGAGCCGGGTAAGTGGATCAGGGAAAGAGAGCCAGGCAGATGGAGTACTGGAAGTGACTTGCTCTCTCACTGAGCTACCTTTCTCACTGAAGCAGCAGGTGTGCGCTCACTTGGGGCTACTGTGGCTGCCAAAGTGTTGGGCTTGATTTACTAAAACTGGAGAGTGCAAAATCTGGTGCAGCTGTGCATAGAAACCAATCAGCTTCTAATTCCCACTTGTTCAAATAAGTTCTTTTTTTAAAACTTAGATTTTTATTGAATTTAAAAAAAAAACTTATAACAAACAGTTGTACACAACAGAAGTTACAGCCGTTCCATCTCGTAAAATCGTATAGTAAGATCAACAAGTGCAGACATAATTTGATATCATAAACCATCATTAAAGTACCTTCCCACTCTCACTGGGAGGAGCCTGCCACCCCCTTGGGTTCACACTGTGGTCAGGCTGCTGAGTGGTTGTCTTAGTGGTTGCTATATTGTCATGCAATGTCGTTCTAGTAGGGATGGTTGGATGTAACTCTCGTTTATATATATGTAGTGAGTTTATAACTTTAACAAGGTATTTAACTTACCAGGATATAAGAATAGTGAATTGTAGCTGAGGCTACTAGAGTGGACTGTTCATACCAATTAATCTCTATGTGTAGCTAAGATATGTCAGAGGATTTTTCTATTTGAGGTGGATGGTGTGTTATTTAAAAGATTTCCGTCCAGCTTCGCCAAGTTTGGAGGAATTTATCCGCTGTGTTATTTATTCTTGCGAACGCGAATTCGTATGTATATTGCAGGTTTACTCTCGTGATGGCTTCTGATGTACTAGGGGCTAGTTCTTTTTTCCAATTTTTTGTTATAGATAGTTTGGCTGCATATAGGATATGTGTTATTACTTGTCTGATTTGTGGGGGAAATTGTTCTATTGTTAAATTTAGTATAGCTAGGTCTGGGGTAGGAGGAACACTTTTGTTCGCTATTCTGGAGATCACTTTAAATATGAATTTCCAAAAATTAGTTATCAATGGGCAGTGCCACAGAATATGTAGTAGGCGGCCTTTCTGTCCGCAGTTGCGCCAGCAATCTATAGGGGAATTAGGGTATATGCGTCCCAGGCGTACAGGGGTTAAATACCATCTGTATGTTAATTTAAAGCAGTTTTCCCAGTGGAGTACGCAGTGTGTCGCTTTTATGGTGTTTTGCAGAGCTTTTTCCCATTGTTGTTCAGTGTATGATTTTCCGAGGTCCCTTTCCCAGTTTTGAATGGCTTGGGTTTGTTTAAATGGGGTGTCTGCTTGTAGTGTTGCATATATATGTGATATGCCTGCTTTCGTCTGTGTGGAATTGTGGTAAAGGTCCCATATGGATTGGTTTACTTTTATAGTGGTTAAGCGGGATGTTTCCAGTAAGTGATGTATTTGGAAGCATTTGAATGAGTCTTTCTTCCTTAACTCTTCTGGGATTGTGTCCCAGGATGTGTGTCCTAGTTCTACCCAGGGTGTGACGGAGAGATCAGGGATTAAGTGTTCAAATATTCGGAGAGGAGCTTTGGATATTTGGATCTGGGTGGTTTCTCTATTTAGTTTCGATGAGTATCGCTATACTTCTATGGAGGCCTGGATGGACGGGTATTCCTGGAGACTGGTTACTAATGGAAGGTTGGAGGCAACTGCTAATAGAAGGCTTTTGAGGCATTTGCCACGCGGCATGTGTTTCTCTATCATGACCCATGGTTTGGGAGTGTGGAGGTCTAGCCATGATTTAAGTTGGTCTAGTAATGATGCTCTGTAGTAGTCTATCATTGAGGGGACTCCCATTCCTCCTTTTCGTTTATGTTTGGTCATGGTGGAGAAGGCCACACATGCTTTTTTACCCTTCCATATAAATTGCTTTAGGTGAGAATTAATCATAGTAAAAAAGGTGTTGGGTAGTGGGATCGGTACTGTCCTGAAAATATATAGTATCTTGGGCAAGAGTATCATTTTGAATGTAGCAATTCGACCTAGCCAGGACAGATATTGTTTATTTAGTTTGGAAAGTTTTATTTGGGTAGAATTTAGTAGGGGTTTGTAGTTAGCTTCATAAAGGTCTCGTGATGAGGCGGTGATTTGTATGCCTAAGTATTGGATGGAGGTAGCATCCCAATAGCAGGGGAAGAGGTTTTTCATTTTCGTCTTTATTTTGTGGTTTAGGTTTAGCGGTAGGGCTTGACATTTGGCTATGTTAATTTTGTAGTAGGAAGTTTCGCCAAATTTATGTATAAGGTTATTTACAGCTGGAATTGATCTTTCAAGATTAGTTAGAGTGTGTATGACGTCATCAGCAAAGAGTCCTATAGTATATTGCCTTTCTCCTACCTCCACGCCTTGTATGTCTGGGGAGTTTCTTATAGCTTCTGCTAAGGGTTCCATTAGTAATGTGAAAATGATTGGGGAAAGTGGGCATCCTTGGCGTGTACCGTTCGTGATAGACAAAGGTTCTGATAGCACTGATGCCGTGTAAATTTGTGCTGAAGGATGTGTAAAGTGCAGATATAGCTGATTTGATGAAGCCGGATAACCCATACTTTGATAGAGTCTCTGACATGTACCCCCAGTGTACTCTATCAAAAGCCTTTTCGGCATCTAAGGCTATGAAGGCAGATGGTATTTTACGGTTTTCCACTAGTTTTTGCAGGTTCAACATCCATCTAGTACCATCGGGGGCTTGTCTATTTAGGAGAAAGCCTACTTCGTCAGGGTTTATTAAATTTGGGGTGATTTTAGCTAGTCGGTTGGCTAATAATTTGGCATATAATTTGATGTCCACGTTTAAAAGGGAGATTGGCCTAAAATTTTGAGGGAGTCTGTTTTTTTTCCAGGTTTAGGGAGGGTTATTATTATGGCTCTAAGCATTTCTTTGGGGGTGGTCCCTGATGTGGCTATTTTGTTATACAATTCTAACATGTGGGGAAGTAGTAGATCTTGAAATGTGTGGTAGAATTCTTTTGATAGGCCGTCTGGGCCAGGTGTTTTGTTTGCTGCGATGTTATTTAAGGTTTCTTTTATTTCTGCGATTTCGAAGGGAGCGTTTAGTTGTTCTAATTGGGTCGGAGAAATTCGGGGTAGATGTATGGAGGTTAGGAAATTATGAATTTTTTTTGGGTTGGTTGGGTAGTTTGGGGGTCATTTTTAAGGTTGTATAAAGTCTCATAGTATGTTTTGAAGATATTTGCAATTTCTTTAGGGTGTTGGACTCGATTGCCTGTCTTAGGGTCTGTCATATATGCTATCCTCCTTTTGGCCTGTTTTATTTGTATTTGTCTCGCTAATTTCTTGCCTGCTTTGTTTCCGTATAAGTAGTAAGTGGTTTTGAGATATCTAAGTCTTTTTTCATGCTCGTGGAGTAGATTTTGTTTAAGTTCCGCTCTAAGCTGATGTAATTCGTTTAAAATGTGATGGGAGGGGGATTGTTTGTTTTGTGAGTCTAACGTTGCTATTTGCGTTAGTAAGGAGTTTATTTTGTGTGTTCTTTGCTTTTTTTCCCTTGAGGCTATTTGTAAGAGGATGCCTCTCACATAAGCTTTGTGTGTGCACCATACATTGTCTATATCATAGTCTCTGGTCTTATTAAGTTGAAAAAATTATTGTAAATGATTGGCGACCTTAACTCGATGTGACTCCTTCTGGAAAATTTGTATGTTGTTTCGCCATAGGATGGTAGGTCTCTCAATGTGTTGATCAAGTAGGGTTAACGTAATTGGTGCATGATCTGACCACGTAATTTGTTTGATTGATGTTGCTTGGGTTAGATGAAGTGTGGGGAGATCCGTGATGGCCAGGTCAATTCTTGTGTATATTTTGTGAGGGGAAGAGAAAAAGGTGTAATCTCTATCTCCAGCGTGTGTACACCTCCACGTATCATATAGTGATTCGGTATGTAGAAAATTTTGGAGAGTTGGGTTTTTGTTGTATGTTGGTGTGGATCGGTCCAGTGAGGAGTCAGGGATCAGGTTAAAGTCGCCCAGCATTATTAGTCTACCTTGACGTACTCTATTGACTTTTTTTAACAATTTCTGTAAGAATGATAATTGGCCCTTATTGGGTGCATAGAGAGAGACAATAGTGAACAATATATTATTTAGGGTACATATTAATATGATAAAGCGACCGTTGGGATCAATGATCGAGTCTTGTAGTGTGAAAGCAATAGTTTCATGAATGGCGATTAGAACTCCGTTTTGTTTTGTCTTTGCATTGGCGAAAAAGGTACGTGGATATCGATTGTGGGAGCATTTCGGAGAGTTGTTAACTGCGAAGTGAGTCTCTTGTATACTTAGGACTTCTCCTTTGAGCTTTTGTGCTTCGTTCCATAAGAGGCTGCGCTTGAAAGGGCTATTGAGGCCTTTTACGTTCATAGAAACACATTTAATGGGCATGTTGGAGTCTTACTGTTGCTGTTGTAGGGCTAGGGTACATGTTCATAGTTTGTGTTGAATATGGGCTATGGGTTATTCCACCTACCTCAGTGGTTGAGTGCCGTTCAATAGTGGATTGGATGTGTGACCGTTCTTGGCTTGAATCATCCGGATTATATGTTATTGAAGGGGGTGTTGATACTAGAGACCATATGGCACAGCAGTCTTGGTTTTCAGAGTTGGAGTAGATGGTATGGACAGCTGTTGGTTTACCTGGTATGGCGAGAAAAAACAGAACAAGGAACGGGAAAAACAAAGTAGAAATAATAAAAAACTTGGAAGAGTTCCTAGGAACCAGTAGCAGAGTATCCTGCAGATTTTTGAAGTAGAGGTATTGTGGCGCAAATCTGAGTCTGTAAATAGAGGGTGATTGCATAGGCCTGGTGTTATGCTGGCCTGTGGGACGGGTAATGTTGCTGGAGTTAGGGTGAGGTGCTCTTTAGTTTTACATCAGGTAGACCATTCTTGCCTGAGCTCCGATGGGCCCTGTCGTTGTTCACGTGTGACGTCTATTGGTAGTATGAGAAAAAATATTATACACTTTGTCCTGATATGTCATGATCAGCTTTGAAGGGGTTCCCCATTGATATCTAATGTCATGGTTCCTTAGCGCCTTGGTGATAGTGAGGAGCTTCTTTCTGTGTTGTATAGTGGCTTGTGATAGATCATTGTATAATGCCACCCCTGTGTATTGACCATCTAGTTGAGGATTTTTTCGGATGTTTCTCATAGCTTCATCCTTCACGTGGAAGAAATGGATCCTGGCTAGGACATCGCGTGGGGTAGAGCCAGGTAAGAAGGATGGCTTAGGTAGCCTGTGGGCTCTATCTATGATGAGCTCCTTATCGCTTGCTTTTGGGACTAAGATGTGGAGCAGCTGGGTAAGGTATGACTGTAGATCCGTGTAGGCTACAGATTCCGGTATTCCACGGAATTTTATATTGTTTCTGCGGCTGCGATCTTCTAAATCAGCGACTTTAGTCGCAAGTCGTTGTAGCTCTGTTTGTTGATCATGGTAGGCTTCCACTATGCCATTGTGGGCAGCATACGTGCCATCAAGTTTGCTTTCTACATGCTCCATTCTCTGTTGCAGCTCAATTATGTCAGTTTTTATGGGGGTTAGTGCTTTTTTCATATCAAAGTGCATAGAGTCTCTTAGGGAGATCAGCATCTCTTTCATATCAGAAATAGAGACTGGCTGGGAGGAGGAGGGGAACTGTTCTAGTGTAAGCTGCGGGGCCTGTGCCTGTGACTGCTCTTCTTCCATGTCTGATTCCTCCCCTGTGTCGCTATGCTGTCTGGCTTTTTTTTGCTTTAGCTGGACTGCGAGTCGTGGGGCTATCAGGAGGAGAGTGTGTGGGTTCCCCTGTGTTTTGAAGGTAAATTGCCGTACATACCGAGGTAGTTGATGAGTCGGAGCTTATTGAGAGATCCTCGTCTCGTGCGGCTTGTAGTGAGGGGACTCCGCCATCTTGGGAATCCTTGTTGTTTCTGGCCGAGAAGAAATCGGTCAATTTCTGCGGAGCCACGCAGTGCAAGCTCCTCTTTCTTTGTTCGCCGGGTGCTGGGGTGGATGTCGTGTCCCCCGGCATGTTGTAGTCTCACCCTTTATGCTGTGAACGATGCTGGGTGTCCCAAGGCCTGGAGCTCTGCTAATGTGCGACCTTCACTGTCGCCGGCTAGCCACGCCCCCCTCAAATAAGTTTTAACAAACAAAAAAAACAGGAAGGTGATTGGTTTCTATGCACAGCTGCACCAGATTTTGCACTCTCCAGTTTTATTAAATCAACTCCGGTGTAACACCAAGAAAAAAAACTGTGAGGCTGCTGCAGTAGCCCCACTGGGCCCACACCTGCTACTTCAGTGAGAGAGGTAGCTCAGTGCAAGGGCAAATCTCCTCCTCTACTCCAGACTTCTTACTCTCAGCTGGGTGTCTTCTGTTTTTGCAGTTCTGTACTCTGAGGTGGGTGGAAGGGAAGGGATGAGGGGGTTTTCTGTATTGAGGCACCTGAACTGGGAAGGGGGGGTCTGTGCTGGGGGAGAGGTTCTGTTTTGTAAAGCTGGTTGGTCTGTGCTTGACAGGGAGTCTGTACTGAGGGAGTACGCTGGGAGGGAGGATAAGGGGTGTTAGGGGAGATCTATATAGTGAGGAATATGGGTGGGGAGTGAATGGCACTGAGCAGAAGGGCTCATTTTGGTGGCACTTTGTAAAGTGATCTGTGCATTAGGGCTTGTTCACACTAGTGGTTGGGGCAGTAAAACCCCTCAGCTAAGCTGCAGTTTTACCACCCCCAACTACTCCCCCTTTAGCTGCAGGAGCAGTGGCCAGGGGTGTAAACTGCTTTGGTTCATGGCCATGGAAGAAATTATAGCTCTTTAATAATTATTTGTGACCTGCTAATACATTTCTTTTTCTATAAATAAATAAAAAGGCACACCTAGTTGATCTTTGATCTCCTCCATGTTGTTCAGGTAGATCCTCTAAAGTAAGGTTGCCTACCCCTGCTGTAGAGCTTACAGTGTCGACACTCAATTTCTGTGTGGGTATTGTGCACTTAGACAATTGGGCTGATGTCAACAGAGGTTCAAATATACAGTGCCTTGAAACAGTGTTCATACCCCTTGACATTTTCCACATTTTGTCATGTTACAACCAAAAACGTAAATGTATTTTATGGGGATTTTATGTGATAGACCAACACAAAGTGGGACAAAATTGTGAAGTGGAAGGAAAATAATAAATGGTTTTCAATTTTTTTTTTACAAATAAATATGTGAAAAGTGTGGTGTGCATTTGTATTCAGTCCCCTTTACCCTGATACCCCTAAGTAAAATCTAGTGTAACGAATTGCTTCCGAAGTCACCTAATTAGTAAATAGAGTCCACCTGTGTGTAATTTAATCTCAGTATGAATATAGTTGTTCTGTGAAGCCCTCAGAGGTTTGTTAGAGAACCTTAGTGAACAAACAGCATCATGCAGGCCAATGAACACACCAGACAGCTCAAGGATAAAGTTGTGGAGAAGTTTAAAGCAGGGTTAGGCTATAAAAAAATATCCCAAGCTTTGAACATCTCACGGAGCACTGTTCAATCCATCATCTGAAAATGGAAAGAGTATGGCACAACTGCAAACCTACCAAGACATGGCCATCCGCCTGAACTGACAGGCTGGGCAAGGAAAGCATTATCCAGAGAAGCAGCCAGGAGGCCCATGGTAACTCTGGAGGAGCTGCAGAGATCCACAGCTCAGGTGGAAGAATCTGTCCAAAGGACAACTATTAGTTGTGCACTCCACAAATCTGGCCTTATGGAAGAGTGGTAAGAAGAAAGCCATTGTTGGAAAAAAGACGTAAGAAGCCCGGTTTGCAGTTTGTAATAACCTAAATCCAACTGAGAATCTGTGGCAAGAATTGAAAATGACTGTTCACAGATGCTCTTCATCCAGTCTGACAGAGCTTGAGCTATTTTGCAAAGAAGAATGGGCAAAAATGTCACTCTCTAGATGTGCAAAGCTGGTAGAGACATCCCCAAAAAGACTTGCAGCTGTAATTGCAGCGAAAGGTGGTTCTACAAAGATTTGACTCAGGGGGGCTGAATACAAATGCATGCCACACTTTTCACATATTTATTTGTAAAAAAATTTGAAAACCATTTATCATTTTCCTTCCACTTTGTGCTGGTCTATCACATAAAATCCCAATAAAATACATTTATGTTTTTGGTTGTAACATGACAAAATGTGGAAAATGTTAAGGGGTATGAATACTTTTTGAAGGCACTGTATGCAGTAGTCATATGTAAAAATATATTTAAAGCCCATGCCCAGCCTCCTGCCCCCTTGTTCACCAGTCTTACCCCCTCGCTTCCTGATGCCCACTCATGCATACAGTAAGTTTTAAAATAAAACTCCCACATAAATAACTTAATTCCAGGTGCTTTCTGCTCAGTCTGGTGACATCACTGGTCCTTCATCTTCTGCTTCAGTAATAGTGGTGGTTGACACTTAGTACTGCATGGAATATAATTCAAGTGTTGACATGTGATCAATGTTCTGTGTTGCAATATTGTGAGCCCAGGGCAGCATGATGAATAATCCTCAGCAGTTGTGTCCATTACAGCCTGGACTCACAGAAAGAAGGATGAGTGATACTGGTAATCATTCAGCCTGGAAGCAAAGCAACATCTTCTGCAGTAGAGGGCTTTGAACAGGGGGCAGCACAAGTAGAAGGTAAGCACTGCAGCAAGAGCTGGAATTTTTTAAGCGCTGGGCAACTTAAATGTAACTTTTTTTTAAACAGTTGATCTATCGCTGTAATGAGTACATGCCTGGTTTATATTTTATAACTACTCTGAGATCATATAGCACTGCCATGCAAGGTCAGCTTTTTAAATGTGCCCCCCCCCCCCCAAATTTGGGCTACTCAAGATCCCCAGGATCTCACCAGAAGGAGAATGACATCACCCTCGTCTTGGGCAGAAGCTGGGGAAGTGGATTATCTATTTTTTTTCCAATACATATTTTTTTTAAATTCAACTTTTAAGGAAGGGCGACGAGGTCACATTTAAAAATAGCACATTGCTTTTTAGGTGTAAGGTCTGCTTTAGGTTTCTTTTGCATTACATTTTATGTTCAGAAGTTTGTTGAAATATTTCAGATTCTACTTCTCCTTCTTTTCTTCAGATTATATCATCATTTTCCAAAATAAAGATTCTGATCAGCTGTGCAGAAATTTTCTGATGGCCAATTATCAGCTCCTTCAGTGAAAGAATGTTGACACTAAAGCCATGTAGACTGGCCTTTATCATTATCTATGCTTTCAGTTTTACCTAATTAATCTCATGAACATTTTTCGGAGAAGTTTTAATTGATCCCAGGATATGTAAAATAAAAAACATACTAGTTATGGCATTGGTCTGTGAGCTTGAAGTTTATTAATTAAATGACAGTGATAGTTAAAATAAGGGGGAAGTTGTCTTGAAGCCTTTAGTCTTTCATAGGGAATATAGTACCAAAATTATAATTATGTATAACACATGGATTTTGATTATTTGCATCAATGGGAACATTTGGAAAATCCCCAGTTATTTAGTAAAGTGAGAGTTGGTTCAAGGTTTACATTTCCCGCAGTTACCAGTCCAAAGGTTAATACAGTAAAACGCTATCTTTCTATCCCAGAAGACAAATCACACACATGCTGACACATCTTCATAGCTCCCAACTGCCCCTCCTTGGGAGGCAGATTCATTTCTCCAACAACTGTCTTTAGTATAATTTAAAGACCAGTCGGCTTTGAAAATGTTTGCATTGCATATTTAAATACACAAGTATAAAAGAAAAGTACAATTTGCCCCTTAACCATTGGTCTAATGTTTAATTTTATTTAATTTAAGTTGTATGAAGGAAACAACAATTTTTAAATGCTTCAATAAACTATATTTGAGAACAAAAGCTGCTACAAAGAATTGATCTGATTTTACATTTTACACCAAAGAGGAACTAAACAGCAGCAGTGTTAATATTGATTTTCAAATGGATCAATGAGTACTATGTTCACAAGATAAACTAACTAGGTTTTAAAAGATGCTTTAGGGAAATCCTTGTGAGTTTCTAAGAGAAAAAAAAACCTTCAAGCTTGCAGTGATCTTGCCTACATCCCCTACTCTGCCTTTGTCCTTTCAACAAAGCTTCGGGCCTGTTAACCCCCCCCCACCCCCCACCCTTATCCCTCTTCCCTACTCCTCATCACACCTGTTGCTTATTGAATAGTATTGAAACGTTGCATGCTCTGTTTTAAGCCCTGTACACAGGGTCCGACGGTTGTATACAACAGGTACTCACGACCGTTGTATGCGAAATCGATCGTTCGTATGCGCGATTTGAACAGTCGAACATACGACGGTCATACAAGGGAGTTGTATGAGCAGACTAGAAAACTTGGTTGGACCGTTGTATCGTGTGTACAGAGCAGTTGGTACAACAAAGTTGTATTGTGCAAAACACGCATGCTCCAAAGTCAGGAATGGCTGGATGCTAATTACATGCACCTGAAAGTGCTTCTGTGCTCGTACGATCGTATAGTGCAGTCAGTATGCAAGTTACATTATGTAACATACGATTTGCGACGATTGTACGGACGATCGTCGTCCCATGTGTACGAGGCTTTAGTTGCGGTGCCATGTAGGATGTGCAGGACAGGGGTCTAACTCAGGCATTGCACATCAGACATTGCACCGCTAAATCCAGTATTGTGTCTTGCTCAATGCTTTTTGGGGATAAGCAGTGCCATGCATGACATGTTGGTTTGGGGAACTCTGCTCCACACAACATGTCAGGCATCATACCGTAGGGTTAATATATTTATTGTATGATGGGAACTGTATTGTAATGTAGTGTATTTATATGTTGCATCACAGTACAGGGTGAAATGCACCCCAATTCAGCATTTTGTTTTTTAAATATTTTATATAAAATAAAGTATATTTAAAAAAAAAAAGCCTTACAGGAGGTGTTGTTAAAGCGGAATTCCACCCAAAAGTGGAACTTCCGCTTTAAGTCCTCCTCCCCAGCTCCGGATGCTGAAACTGAGCTTTTGGGGAGGAGGGGGGGCATGGATACCTGTTTTTTTTGGGTACTTCCGCCCCAGCCGCCTTAGGCGATCGGAAGTGGAAGGTCTCCTTCCCCCTCCCTCCCGAAGTCTTCTGGGACACAGGACAGGTCCTAGAAGACATCGGGACCAATCACAAAGCGCAGCGCCGCTCGCGCATGCGCAGTGAGAGCCCGGCCATGAAGCCGCGGCCGGACGCATACAGTAGCAATGCCGGCACCACGGAGGGGAGGGGGATAGGAGCGAGGCTCCGTGCGGCTCCATCGCTGGACCGGGAGACCGGTGAGTGTCTGTTTATTAAAAGTCAGCAGCTACACTTTTGGACCCGGTGGAACTCTGCTTTAAGTGGGGCTTAGGTTCCAGATGCTAATAGCCACATCCATTATACAGTATATAAACAGTACAAGGAGGGATTGTGTTAGGGACATTGACATATGTATTTGAGTGAGGTGAATTCTCTAGTTTTAGTGGAATTAAGCAGAGTATATTGACACTGATTCCTGCAATCTATCAGAAGCCATTGGTTTAACTGACAATTGCACGGGCGTGCAACTTTGTACCCAAATAAAATTGATGTCCTTTTTTTCTCACAAATAGGGCTTTCTTTTGGTGGTATTTGATCACGTCTGCGATTTTTATTTTTTGCACTATAAACAAAAAAAGACTGACAATTTTGAAAAAAAACTATATTTTTTACTTTTTGCTATGATACAGTACATATCCAAAACAAAAAATGTAAAAAACCTAATTCA
Organism: Glandirana rugosa; assembly: GCA_018402905.1. Classification (NCBI taxonomy): domain Eukaryota; kingdom Metazoa; phylum Chordata; class Amphibia; order Anura; family Ranidae; genus Glandirana; species Glandirana rugosa. The sequence goes on along the minus strand of BLSH010482861.1, from coordinate 50,618 downwards.
TTCATCAGTTTAGGCCAATATGTATTCTTCTATATATTTTTGGTAAAAAAAAAATCTCAATAAGTGTTTATTGATTGGTTTGTGCAAAAGTTATATCGTCTACATAAAAGGGGATGGATGGAATTATAGCATTTTTATTTTTTATTTTTTTACTGGTAATGGAGGTGACCAGTGATCTTTAGCAAGACTGCAACATTGCGGCGGACAGATCTGACACTTTTGACACTTTTTTGGGACCAGTGACATTATTACATTATATGATTATTATGCATTATATGCACTGATCACTGTATAAATGACACTGGCAGGGAAGGGGTTAACACTAGGGGTGACCATTTCCCTCTCCCAGCCCTCACTCAGGGGAGCCCTAATTACCACCCCACCACACTCGTTGATCTAAACCTAGCCTCCCTCCCCCCTCACACCATCTACCCCCTATTCCCTCACCACTAACTCCACCCCCCATACATCCATCTCTCTCTCCCACATGAACCATTTGCCTATTGTAAGCCATGGAAGGAAAACATTCCAAGGAACACACAAGCATCCCCAACCCATCCAATACCCCACAAAAACTTTCTGCCATGGCCACCCCAAAGTTAGATCCACATTACTATCTCTCAAAATTGTATCCTTAAACACAAAAGGCCTTAACAAACCTGAAAAGTCTGAACCATTATGCACAAACTGAAGCAGAGATCATATTCCTTAAGGAGACTAATTTCAAAATGAACTCCATCCCTAAAATGGGAAATATCCACTTCCCTATACCATGCAACCTCCGCTACATCCAAAACAAAAAGAACCTCCATTCTGCTATCCAAAAACCTCCCCTTTCAAATCTCAGACACTCGTGCAGATAAACAGGGATGCTACATCTTTTTAAATGGCACACTCTGAGAAAAACCAAACTCCCTGGCCAACATATACAGCCCCAACACCTCCAAGGTCCCCTTTTTACAAAAGATCACCCGCCTTCTTACCTCATTTCAAACTGGAATGTGGATTCTAGGGGGGAGACTTCAGTTTCCCACTGGACCCCCTCATTGACTCCTCGACTGGTATCCCCCATCTCCCATTCCGAGTGCTCCGTCAAATCAGACTATCCCTCCAGGAGCTATCCCTCCATGACACTTGGAGAACACTACACTTGCACGAAAAAGATTATACTTTGTGCTCAGCCCCTCACAACAAACATTCCCGCTTACACTACCTCTTCATCAGCCCGCAAGATCTTCCTTACACATCCCAACCAACAATCGAACCTATGACCATCTCAGACCACAACCCGATTACGCTCACGATTACCCTCCCTGAACATACCCACACTTCAAAAATTTGGAGACTTGACCCCAACTTATTGGCCGACTAAATTAGAGTGAGTGAACACAGTACCACCATTGCTAACTACTTCAAGGATAATGACACACCAGATGCTTCACCTCTTAACCAATGGGAAGCACACAAGTGTGTGATACGCGGACACCTCATTTCCCTTGCCTCGTCCATAAAACAAGAAAAACAAAAATACATTAACAACCTCCTAGTTAAAATAAAAGCACTCGAAAGGGCACACAAATGTAACCTAGCACACCATACCTACCAGGAACTCATTGAAACACGGAAAACCCTTTTAGATTTACTTAACAGAAAGATAAAACAACAACACACCCTCTATAACTATTTTATGCACACAGCGATAAAAGCGGCCATGTGTCAACCCAGGCCCTTTGTGCAAAAAAAGCTAAAGCCAGAGTCCACCTGTTAAAAACCCCAACTGGAAATACATTAAAAAGCAAACCTGATATAGCACAGGCTTTCAAATGCTTCTATGCAGACTTATACAGTTTATCGGCTTCAGAAAAACAACAAACCAATCCCACAATCAAGCCGCTCCTTATAGAAAATGTTTTAGAAAAACACTGCCCCAGATTTTTCACACCAGATAACACAACCAAACTGCATCTCCCCATCATGAAACAGGAATGGGACACAGTGCTCAACCACCTAAAACCCGGGAAGAGCTCGGGCCCGGACGGCCTATTAACTGTCTATTACAAAACATTTGCATGCATACTCTCCTCCTCCTTCCTTAGAGCATTTAATTCTCTCTCCCCAGATCAATCCCTCACCCACAGCATGTTATAAACACATATTACAGTCATAACCAAAGAAGGGAAAGACCCCACACAAACAGCAAACTACAGGCCAATCTTCCTATTAAAGTAGACATAAACATTTTCGCCAAAATCCTAGCAAACAGACTGCTCTCTCTTCTTTCATCCATGGTTGACCGAGACCAAGTCGGCTTTATCCCTGACAGGGAGGCCAGGGATAATACGATCAAAGAAATACATTTACACCACCTCCTGTCCACCTCCAACCAAGCAGGCGTTTTTCTATCCCTGGATGAGGAGAAGGCATTTGACAGGGTAGCTTGGGACTATATGGAAGCTGTTCTCCAATCTATGGGCATTGGTGAACGCCTTTTAAGGTTTATAATGGCACTCTACTCAAACCCAACCGCAAGAGTCCGAGCAAACGTCTTCCTGTCAAATGCTTTTCCTATCCTCAATGGCACGAGGCAGGGATGCCCCCTCTCCCCAATACTGTTTGTCCCCACCCTGGAACCTTTTTTACGAGCAGTTAGAAACAACCCTGATATCAAGGTTACACAAACCCCATCAAGGAATACAAATTAGCGGAATTGGCCGATGATATTCTCCTTTTTCTCACTGAACCACACACTTCACTTCCCAATCTCTTAACAGCATTTCAATATTTCAGATCACTATCCAATCTTAAGAAATTTTTTTCCAAATCCTATGCGCTAAACGCACTTTCCAATGGCAAGACAAAGAGATATTTAGGAATACAACTCCCTAGACACCTAGAAAACGTATACAGTAAAAACACATACTATAAAATCTCACCAATGATTTCAAAAGCCAATTTTTTCATGGTTTGGCAGAGCAGCCATCCTAAAAATGAATACCCTGCCACACCTCCTTTTTATTTTACAAGCAGCTCCAGTCCATGTTCGAATAACCTTTTTCCGAAGCTACAAAACCTCTGCACCAGATTTCTCTGTGGTAACAACAGACCCAGAATTAGCTACTCCTACCTTTCTCTACCCAAGCACAAAGGTTGAATAGGCCTAGCAGATATTAAAAACTACCATAGTGCCTGTCAACTTACCAGAATAATAGATTTGAACATCCACGATAGATAAAAAGACTGGGTCTCTCTGGAGGCCTCTTTCTCCCCACTACCGCTCCATTCCCTCCCCTGGATACTCCAGAAATATATCCTGACTGATATCTGACTCCATCACCTTATTGGCCCAACCCTCAGATGCTTCCAAGAGACATGTAACTCCTAGTCCTCTCACCCCTTTTTGTGCAAACCCCGAACTGGCCACACAAAAAGGCTATAATCCACCATCTCTTTGAACATGGAAAACCCCTAACATACGATAAACTGCCCTCAAAAAGTGACAGCCCCCCATTTCTCCTTGGAACTACACATTATTGTCACACTATATCCAGGACCTAGATAGGAACTTTGGGGTCTCCAAACCCCAAGAGAACCTTGGCCATATGCAAACACCCCAACATCACCTACTCTCCACGACACATTCCCTTCTATCCATGAATATCCCACCCAGCACAGGATGGGCATGCTCTGCTTGGGAAAAAGACCTTTCAATATCCCTATCCCCAGAAAACTGGGAACAAACCTACAGGAACATACATAAGTGTTCCGTAAATGTCACCACACAGGAAAATGGCTATAAAATCCTGACCAGATGGTACCGTACCCCCACCATCATCAACAAATTCAATCCAAGCATCCCAGATACGTGCTGTAGATGCAAACAGGAGAAAGGGAGTCTCCTGCACATATTCTGGGACTGCCCCACCATCCAAACTTATTGGCTAGAGGTTCACCGCATCCTCACCAAGGTAACCACATATTCTCTTGAATTTTCCCTGTCACAATTCTTTCTACATTACTCCACCTCCGCTAATACCAGATACCTCAAATCCCTCACCGTGCATATGGTAAACACCGCGCTAAGCAATGTAACCCATTCCATTAGCGTACCCCACAACCCCCCTCAATCAAAGAATGGCTGACCAGAATAGCCAAGATAGCAAAAATGGAACGCCTCATACACATAGTTCACAATACACCCACTAAATTCTCTTCCAAATGGGCCTGCTGGACCCACTTCCAGACAATGACAGACCACCACAACATCATTGCATCTAACACATCACAAGGAACCACCCCATGTACTACCTCAACTTAAACTATCCAAGAACAGTCTCAAACTACATCCACGTATCCACCCACGGAACAATATTGTTCCAGAAAAAAACCTTCTGCCAACAAAGTCTAAATTAAAGTACCTATTTTTCCTCTAACCCCCTCCCACAGAGGGAGAGAGAGATGGTAACTCACCCCCTCTGTCCCCCATCCATCACCCCCCCACCCCTCTACCGAGCCACACACACCCCACCCTACCCCATTCCTAGACTATAAACGGACTCCAGATAGACAGAATATTCGGCCACCTCTCAGACGACTATTTAGCATTAGTAACAACCCTACCATTGACTCTCGAATCCTGCTGAAAGAATCTAACACCTAGACTCCCCCTACTACACTGCAAAATATGACCTAACACAGACCCCCACCACACACACCCCAATGACAAAACCAAAGTCCCTTGACTTGACCGTCACAAACCATATATCGATGGACCCCCAAATCAACCAAGAACCCAAGTAATTACAATAGGACAATCAGCTTTTCGACCCACTCTACCTTCAAACTCCCTCACCTAAATAACCATATATCAAAAACTTTTCTTAACATACTGTACTTTCGGATACTGATATGTTGAAGGACAACCTCCCTTTTGTTTAGAGTTTCTGTCTGGACATTGTGTTAATCCTCCAGCAGACTGCAGTCTTAATCACCAGCTTTTGTATTACTTGATATGTATTATCTGATTCTGTGTTAAAACATGCTGTACTGAAATAACTTTTTTCCCAATAAAATCTTTATGGAAAAAAAAGATAACATCAGTTCTGACCATGATTTGTCAAATATGAGTGGTTCAGAGAAAATGTCCCCCTTTTCCCTTTGCACACCATTTCACAGATACAGAACAGTCTGTACAAGTTACACCCAGTTTAATGTGTATGGTCTTAGTTCAGTCCTTATCTGCCTCATAGAGATTAAAAACAATTCTTGACATTATTTAAATCATTATTTGAGATTATTGTCCCTGTTTCTGTGTGAATTATCTTTTTATTTATGGAAATTATGTATAAAACTGACAAATAATAATAACACATGTGTTTAGAAAATGCAAGGAGCAGTAATAATGAGATTCATGGATGGGTTCTTAATGAACAGTGAATGCTGTGTTCTTTTTAGGTTTCCAGCAGATTAGTTAGACAGCTATACCTCTGATCGGGAGATAGGTTCTTCCAGTGTTAAAACATAATTTACAGTCTTGAAATAAATGACAACATTCAGCAGTGGAGATTTAAATTTCACTGATGCAGCAACAGTACCATCTAGTGTATTTTTATAAAATTGCCATTTTCACAAATTAAACGTTTTTCTTTTGTTTTTTATGAAGTTTGTAAATGATAAAAATGTATACTATCCACATGTTACATTCTCAAATAAAAATCGAAATAGTTCAAATTAGTAGTTTAGCAGATTTAGCAGACTGTAGGCATTTTAGGTGACAGGTAAAAACAACAGCATGCTTACACATTTTAAAAGCAGCAGGAAGGCTTAATTGCAACCATGTTGCTGATTTTCTAATAAAACATTCCCATACATAGATATGGCATAGTGCTCTGCTGCAATCAACAAAAGTTCCATGTAGCTGTATGCAGAGGACACACTGCAGGACATTAGATGCAGCACATAAAGTGTAATATTATCTAAAATGAGCAGCCTAGATCCAAATCTTTGGATTCCTTTACTGTATATACATTCAGACCAAACAAGGTCTGAGAACCGTGGGAGGCTCATGTGTCTCACAAAGTTGCTTTTCATGTCTTTCTCTGACTGGTCATGTCCCCATTGCCAATTTCATGTACAATGCAGGGCCAGCAACCAACCAGCCATCAAAAGGTTTTCTATATAAAGAACAAATAATTATAGGTTATTCCTTTCATAGTAAATAGGTACAAACATTTATAAATGTGTACACTTTTTCCATACAGATCAAGTTTCTGAAGTCAAGGTATAGTCAGTACATATTGGATAGCAGAAAACATAGAGTTTTTTAATAGGCCAACAGTTTTGGAAGCTAAGAAGCTAACACGATAGCATAAAATATAACTACATAGATTATTTCAAAAACCAAAATGGAATATTAATAAAATACACAAGCTACTATGGTAGAATGTACGCTCATATTTCTCAAGGATAGCCACAGCGACCATCATTTTTGAAACTTTTTGAGGCATTCCCTATGCTGATAACAGGGCCCTCTTAATAGGATTATGGGCCCCTGGGCAAAGTAATGCCCTGGGGCCCCTTCAAGCCTTCCCCAATTTTCGTACCTACTCCCCAAAATAAGCCCATGTTCACACTGAGGGTGGGTTTGAAATTGTACTAGTTTCAATCCGGCATTTCAGCCTGACTTGATAGACATATGTGCGGGTTCATGTGCAGATGTCTTTCAAATTGGCACCAAAAGTAGTGCAGAAACAGGGGCTCAGTCAGTCGGCCCCAGCTTGGTGGCTCTGGTTTTGTCATATAGGGGGTCATTTACTATATCACGATTCTGCCTTCGTGCAAATTTTAACGAGCAGAATCGCAAATTCGTGCTAATTAGCGTGAAAATGGAATTCACTAAAGTGCCGAGGGAGAAAATAGTCCCAGAATCAAATTCACTATAGCGTCCAAACAACAGTGACTGACTAAAAAACTAGTTGTGGTAGAAGCAAGGGAATTGCACATGGAAATAATGTTTAGAGCATGATAGGATCACCTAAATTGTTTTTAAAAATGTAGTATCTTGTTTAATGATGATCTGCTTTTAAATTGTTTAAAAAAGTGATGTATAACCTGAAATTTCATTGAAAGTCTGAAAAGAGCCAAATTCCCTTTTTTTGCTGACTATTCATCAGCACAACTGAGCATGCTCAGACAAGAAAATTCCCTCATTTTAACTCTCATGCCTTTTTTAGAGGGCATTATAGTAAATTCGCAAATTCGCACTTGCCTATAATGTCTTTTTGAGAAGGCAAATTCGCTTTGGCTAATATGCCTTCTTAAGAAGTCCAATGCAAGTTTCAGCCATTGATTCTAATGGTACAATTGTAACTTCCCTAAAGAAATCCTTTTCATGTTGAGATGAAATGTATCTTTCTCTCAAACAAATTGTCCCTGCAACAATGTTGCTATTTCATCATCTAATTTATTTTTAAAAATGTTACAATGTTCAATCTTCTCATGTTTTTCCCTGTCTTTTGCTTGTTGCTGTCCATCTCATAAAAATATTTTCCTAAACTCACACAGGTATCTTCACAAAGCACAAACAATAAATAATAAATAATAATAATAATAATAAATAATAATATAATAAATAATAATACTACATATAATAAATAATAATAAAAATAATAATAATAATAAATAATAATAATAAAAAAGCTGTTGCAATAAAATCACTGTTTTACACTTCAAGCATCACCAAATAGCACAGCATAAACTCCAGACTAATGTAATTCCACCACTTATATGTGCAAATAAATGCAGTATAGGTGTATTTATGTGTAGGAGGGCTGCACACTTGGCAGACTGGTGGCTAACAGCTTAATGCTTCTACCTAGGAACACAGAGGTTATGGGTTTGCATCCTGAGAATATCACGTCATGTAGAGAGGTTTTCTATTATCATAAAGCATGTTCTTAGCAAAATTATGTCTAAATGTAGTATTTATGTGTAGGAGGGTTCCACCACTATTAAACACATGTTTTCTATGGGCAAGGACTATATTCAGCCTTAACATTTCCCATCCAGCAATAATTGCAGCTTCTTACCAAGGAAAATGCCCCAAAATGAGAGATGTTCTATAGCAGAATGCTCACAGTACTGAGCCATAACAAACCTTCAAAACAGATGGCATATGCCAGAAACAGGTTGTTTGATGGTTATCCAACCGTCCACAGTACATCTACATTGGTTCATTTATTGCAACCCTGAGACTTAGGATTGTTTGACATCACAGCAATGGATGCTCCATGAATGTGGCTAAGGGCTTAGCACTTATGCAAGTAAAGCTGGGGTTCATAGGTTCAAATCCCAAACATGCTATGTCCTGTAGAAAGGCTGCCAGGTCTTCCTGTGTTGTTAAACATAACTCATGTCCTTCCCCAGGTTTTATATAAATGTAGCATTTATGTGGACGAGGCTTCCACCACCATTGCAAATCTTGCACAATCTGCGATCTTGCCAAAAGTATTGGGACACCTGCCTTTATACACACGAACTTTAATAGCATCCCAGTCTTAGTCTGTAGGGTTCAAATTTGATTTAGTCAAACCTTTGCAGCTATAGCAGTGCATTATCCGCACCAGAATCAGGTTGCATGGGTGTTCTCACTCCTGTGATCCAATTCCCATCTGAATCCACAGTTAACACTGCGATCCATGAACCAATCTGAGGGTGTCATTAATATTGTACTGACACCCGCAGCGTTTCACAGAAGGCAGTGTGAACTGCCTGTGGGAGAGGTGCAATGCAGGAACCGGTGCTGAAATCATGCTGGATCCTGCATTGCACCAATGTGAACCTGGGCTAAGGCCGCTTTCACACTTGTGCGACCTGAAAGTCGCACGACTTTACCGCTATTTGTCGCAATTTTTTGCAGTGATTTTGATGTGACTTGAAGCAATAGCTGTGTAATTCTGAGGTCTACCGACCTCGAGTTGCTTCAAAGTCGGACTACTTTGAAGTCGCACAGATATGAATGGTGCTCAATGTAAATTATCTTCAGGCCCCTTTCACACTTGTGTGACTTTTCCTGCGACTTGGGACTGCAAAGTCATATGACAAGCTGTTCCCCATGATTTTCAATGAGTAACATTCATATCTGTGCGACTTCAAGTTGCAGTGACTTCAAAGTAGTCCCTGCACTACTTTGGCCTGACTTTCATTCGACTTGAGGTCCATAGACCTCAGGATTACACAGCTATTGCTTCAAGTCACATCAAAATCACTGCAAAACATTGCAGCAAAACATTGCGGCAAATCGCTGTAAAAACGCACAAATTTCAAGTCACACAAGTGTGAAAGAACAACCCCTGTAAAACAACCCTACACCATAATCCCCCCTCCTGACTTGGACCAGTGCACAAAGCAAGGTCCATAAAGACATGGATGAGTGAGTTTGGGGTGGAGGAACTTGACTGGCCTGTACAGAGTCCTGACCTCAACCTGATAGAACACCTTTGGGATGAATTAGAGCGGAGACTGCGAGCCAGGCCTTCTCATCCAACATCAGTGCCTGACCTCACAAAAGTGCTTTGGGAAGAATGGTCAAACATTCCCATAGACACTCCTAAACCTTGTGGACAGCCTTCCCAGTTGAAGCTGTTATAGCTGCAAAGGGGCGGGCCAACTCAATATTGAACCCTACAGACTAGGACTGGGATTCCATTAAAGTTCATGTGCGTGTAAAGGTAGGCATTTTGACAATACCGTGTGGGCTAACACATTTGCAAATTGTAAGTGTTCTTGTTTATCAGGTGCAATCACTTTGAGTTAGGCAGACATGAAGAGACAGATTGAATGACACTGGTGGGCGTGTACTTCCATTGGGCGTATCGTGTGCAATACAACCTATGTTATATAATTGACTGCATTAGAGGAGCTTGGTTTGCCCTGCGAAGAGGCTGTGCTATTTGCTGTGGTTTTTGGGGGAGTAGGGCTGATATTGTGCATAATGACAAATGCTCCACTTTGGCTATTCATTGAAATTCTTGTGCATTTTGTCCATCAAAAGTGTGACTTTGCTGTCAGTGTTGTGTATTGTTGCTGTCTGACCATGCATTCATGGTTTGGGAGCATCTGATGACCTTCTACTCTTTGATCTCATTGCTTAATCATGTACACAGAAATGCATCTTCCAGCAGAACCGTCACCAATGTATGTGTGTGGAATGTTGGGCGGTGGGTGGTCATGTTTTGGAATATGCCTCTTTTTTTAATATTTTGTATTTTTTTTTTAAGAATAACTGACTGTTTTTTTTATAATTTGGCATAATCTTGCAGCTAAACATTTGTTGGTGGTTGGTGTCTGTTGAGAGTAGTTGTACTATGAAATGTGTAGCCTGCTAAACACTGTGAAATTAAAGCTATGTCCACTATAAGGCTTGGAAAAAAATTAGATTGTAAGCTCCTATGAGCAGGGCCATTAGATCCCAATTGCTAAATGTTTGTCTAAATGTAAAACCTAATATACTAATGTACTTAATTGTGTTGCTGTGCAAATAAATGTAAATTCTGGAGCTATATTTTTTAAATTTGTTTTGGGGGGAGCTGGGTTTGGGGAAGTGAACCGTCTTGCTAATGACAAATTATGAGAAGGTGTAATTGTGGATTTAAAAAAACCTAACCTCTTCAGCACACCTGCAAGTAAATGATAAAGGATTTTTAAGTGGAGTCTTTTCTTTTAACAGGTCTGGAGAATTGAAGGTAAGTGTCGGCTCACACTGCACTGTGCAAGATTGCGTCTGATTCACACCGCAGTACAAGTCACATGCGCTGTCCATGCGATTTCAGTCATACAGATAGGATGGCTGAATTTGCATTGCATTCAGACCGAACTCGCACAGGACCTTTTTTTTCTTTTTCTTTTGGTCCACACCAGAATTGGATTGCATGGGTGTTCACACCCATGCGATCAGATTAATGTCCGAACTGTTAGTTTGCACTATGATATGCGAGTTGAAATGGGGGTGTCATTAACCATGTATTGATGCTCCCAGCAGGTCACACATGGCAGTGTGAAATGCGATGTAGGAACCTGCAGTGAATTTGCAGGGTTCCCGCATTGCACAAGTGTGAACCAGCACTCATAATGAATTTAGCTGGTGGATAGGCAGTGTTGTTCGTCTTAAACTGAGCCTTTGTCATTCACCTGCCTATTACTAAAAAAAAAAAAAAAAAATTGCGATCAAATATTCGCAAGCAAGTGTGGCTTTGGCCTCTGACCCAGGAATGTAATTGTGTTCACCCAGAAGTGCCTTTGCTGGTCAGGATCTCTATATAGGTGGATATAGCGAGGTTCCATTTCAGCAAAGAGGTGCTACTCATTTGATGGGTAAGTGTAGGAAATAGACTTGTGCTTACACCTTGTGGGGGTGAGGATGCGGTAGCTATATTTGGTGGGGATAGGGTTAATTTATTTGTTCATGTGGGATCACCAAACATTCTCTTCCTGCCAGGGCAGCCATCAGAAATTTTGGGGCTTCTTAAACTACTTTAGACCTGCCCCCCCCCCTTTCTGACCACCAACATTCTCCAGGACCTTCCCACTGGGCCATTCCACCACATCCTCCCACATCCAGGGGTGTACGCATATCGCAGCCCCAGTAGGAATTATACACCCTGTCACACTTACCAGGTGTAGCCTGCTAAGCATGACTCATTCAAGTGAAGTGTGCAATGCATGCTAGTGTGGGATCCATGGGGTTAAAAAAAAAACAGTGTACAGGCAGCACAGCCTCACCCGATGCTTGCAATAAGACCTCAAGCCGAACCATAGGTGCTGGAGGTCCCAAACGTGGACCAGTTGTGGTTCAGGGGGCCCTCTCCATGTGACCCAAGTTTAGTATTTTTATTGCCTATGGTTCAGGAGAACGGTGTCCCCAAACTGGGTGTCCACCTCCCATAGACTCCAATGTTAAAGACTGCTAAACACTTTGTTGTAAGAGCCGCTTGAGACACTGAGGTCCCTTACAACAGTACTGCCTGAACCCCACTGATGGCGGCCCTGCTTAATGCCCATGCGCACACATCACTTCCTGGTTACAGGCACATTACACTTCCTGCATGTATTCTGCTGATGTAAATCAGTAAGGAGTGTGTGTGTGTGTATATGTATATATATAAGAGAGCTGCTTATATATATATATCTCCGAGAGGGTTACTTCTATAGAGTGTTGAGCGAACCCGGACTGTAACGTTCGGGTCCATACCGAACTTTCGGGTGTCCGGGACCCGGACCCGAACACGGACATTTAAAAAAAACGTTCGGGTCCGGGGTTCTGGTATTTTACTCCACGTGTTGAGAAGCTGCAGGGCAGGCAATCAACAAGCGTTTCACTGGCTTGCCCTTAGAAGCCATCACAGCCATGCCTACTAATGGCATGGCTGTGATTGGCCAGTGCATCATGTGACCCAGCCTCTTTATAAGCTGGAGTCACTTGATGCTGCAGTCACATGCTCTTGGGTTAGCTGTAGGGAGGGGAAGCTGACGGCTTCAGGGAGAGATTAGAGACATTTTAACAACATCTGATCCTGCATCCTGAGATAGATTACTACTGCTGTGCTGTTGCTCTGAGGACAGATAGCAGAAATTTGAGATTTCACATACCGCTGCTTTGAGTTGCAGATCAAACTCTGCATAAAACAACGATCGCTACGATCGTGCACAATGACCAGATTGTTGGAGTAATTTGAGATTTCAAATACCGCTGCTTTGAGTTGCAGATTGCAGATCAAACTCTGCATAAAACAACGACCGCTACAATCGTGCTCAACGATCAGATTGTTGGAGGAATTTGAGATTTCAAATACTGCTGCTTAGAGTTGCAGATTAAACTCTGCCTAACGCAACGATCGTTACGATCGTACACAACGATCAGATTGTTGGAGTAATTTGAGATTTCACATACTGCTGCTTTGAGTGACACATTGCAGATCAAACCCTGCCTAACACAATGATTGTTACGTTCGTACACAACAATCAGATTGTGAGATCGTACACAACGATCAGATGGTGGGAGTAATTTGAGATTTCACATACTGCTGCTTTGAGCGATCTGACTGCACTAGGTAGAGGCTTCTGCTTAGAGGGACAGATTCTTGTTCAAAAACCATTGCCCACTCCTATAGGGCCAACTGTTGCTGTAAGTGACACACTATTGTTCAAAAATCATCTCCTAGTTCTAAAGGGAGAGCTTCCAGCTGTTGGTGTGAGCAGTGCATTGCTTGCACCAAAATAAAAAGTCTGGCTACGTTGGTGTTTTCCAAAACAAAGGTATTAATTGGTATTAATAAATACTTACATAGGGCTACATAATACATTTGCGGGCCCAATGAGGAGAGCAAATAAGGGACGTGGTCATGGTGCTGCTGGTGATGCTGGTGCTGCTGGTGTTGGTGGTGTTGGTGAACCTCCTGTTGGAAGGAGAGGACGTGGTCGAGGTGTGCCAGCTACACGCACAAGGGAAACACCTTCCTCAGGTAGCCAACAGAACCTTCACCGGTATATGGTAGGCCAGAATGCTCCTCAACGATTGGTGAGGCCAGAACAAGTACAGGCGATAGTAGATTGGGTGGCTGACAATGCCTCCAGTTCCTTCACATTGTCTCCTTAAATGTTCTCAACCTGAGCACAACCCCCATGACCAGGCACCTAAATTCAAGGCACAAGCTGCATTGGAATAATTACCTCAAAATCCAAGAAAGGTCTCGGCTTCCTCCTGCTTCCTCTTCTGCTGCTGCCTCGGCCTCTTCCTCCACCTCTACAGTGACAGTGTCACCTGCCACCCAGCAAACAGACGATATGACAGCAACACCACCATGTCCGCCACCGTCCCCAAGCATTTCCACATGGTCCCATGGAAGCTTACAGCTGTCCATCTCCCAAACACTGGAGAGAAAGAGGAAGTGCCCTCCTACCCACCCGCGATCCCTGGCCCTGAATGCCAGCATTTCAAAATTCCTGGCCTTTGAAATGCTGTAATTCCGTCTGGTGGACACGGACAGTTTCAAAAACCTGATGGCGGTGGCTGTCCCACAGTACGTGGTACCCAGCCGCCACTACTTTTCCAGGCGAGCCATCCCTTCCCTGCACAAACAAGTCGGGGACAAGATCAAGTGTGCACTGCGCAATGCCATCAGTGGCAAGGTCCACATAACCACTGATACATGGACCAGTAAGCATGGGCAGGGACGCTATATCTCACTTACTGCACACTGGGCAAATGTAGTGGCGGGTGGGCCTGAGCCGGCTAGCCATTTGGCGCATGTCCTTCCACCACCGAGGATTGCAGGGCATTTCTCTTTGCCTCCTGTTGCCTCCTCCTCCTACTGCGCTTCCTTCTCCTCGACCATCCACTCATCCACTCAGCGTAACACCTTCACCACCAACATCAGCACATCCAGGGGGAAACGACAGCAGGCTGTTTTAAAACTGATATGTTTGGGGGATAATCGTACACGTTCCACCTCAAGGTGGAACACCCGTGCAGCGTATACTCCGCCACTCGCCCTTCCGGCTTCAAGGCGACGTCGCGTCTGTCCGCTCGTCGTCGTCCCACTCTTGCGGCTTTCACGCGTGTCTGCCGGGCGTGAAATACGTCGTCGAGACTGTATAGGCCCATCAAAAAATCTTTTAAGACATGGTGGTTTAAGTCGTGTACGCGGTCCGTTCCCTACACGCAGTTTGCCCGAGCCGGGTCTCGGCGATGTTCTAAAGCCGGTAACAGCGTGTGGTGGTCCGGCCCGAACTTCGAGTCACCGTTGTTGGTGAGTAACCAGACAACAAGTTACGGGCAGGTGTCGAGGACGTGTCACACCCCAAATAGGGGGTTTGTATAGTCAAAATTTTGTCGGACGACAGCAAAGGGGGACCTACACGACTACAACCACCACTTCCA
>BLSH010482861.1:16450-27264 GCA_018402905.1 Glandirana rugosa | reverse complement strand
CAGAACAGTGATATTATATCACTGTTCTGCAACCATCTGCAAACTGGGTTTAAAACTCTAGCAGAGCGAAACCATATACCTGTTCTTCTCTATGCTGTAGTTTCACACACACTTTGCAGATGTGTGAAGAACAGATGTTCAGTTAATAGCGGCTATAGTTAAAGTGACACACAGACTTTGCAGATGTGGGCAGAACAGATGTTCAGTTATTAGCGGCTATATTTAAAGTGACACACAGACTTTCCAGATGTGTGCAGAACAGATGTTCACTTATTCCCGGTTTCATTTAAAGTGACACACAGACTTTAAAGATGTTTGCAGAACAGATGTTCAGTTATTCCTGGTTTCATTTAATGTGACACACAGACTTTAAAGATGTTTGCAGAACAGATGTTCAGTTATTCCCGGTTTCATTTAAAGTGACACACACCGTTTCCAGATGTTTGCAGAACAGTGATATGGGTTCTCCCGGCTTATTTATACTTTTTGACACAGTTTGAAGATGATTTTAGAACTGTTATATGGCTTCTACCGTTAATTAATACAGACCCAGTTTGAAGATGATCCACATTCACCTCCATTTTTGCTTTTTTTTATGTTTTTATTTTTTAAAAAATATTTAAAGTTATTTCCCTGTCCCCATTTTTTTGTAGGTCACTTGTCCCACCCTTACCCCCATTTCCTTCCTTTTGCAGACCTCTAGGACCTTCCTGGACTTTTTTACAGCAATTTTCAGAACTTTCATTAAAATTACCAGAACCCCGGACCCGAACCCGGACTTTTTTTGAAAAGTCCAGGTTCGGGTCCGGGTCCCGGACACCCCAAAGTTCGGTACGGACCCGAACTTTACAGTCCGGGTTCGCTCAACTCTAGAGATAATAAATTCATGTGGTAAAAGGGAAGATGCCAGTTGCTGAGCGGGTTCTTCCATATTTAGAGTACCCCATCCTGTGATTTGTTACATTGAAAGACTAGAAAATATAGTCTAGCATTAGGTACTGTCAATTCACCACCATCCTTTGGAAGTTGTAAAATATGTAATCTGATTCTGAGCTTCTTTTGTTTTCAAATAAGATCACTGAAAACAGTGACGGCTGGTGAAATTTTAGGATGGGGGGCACCAGACTCCATCCTTCCCTT
Source organism: Glandirana rugosa (assembly GCA_018402905.1). NCBI lineage: Eukaryota > Metazoa > Chordata > Amphibia > Anura > Ranidae > Glandirana > Glandirana rugosa. The sequence continues at coordinate 26,124 of BLSH010482861.1, read as the reverse complement.
TGACCCCCCCTGCTTCTCATAAGCCCCACCCCTTATAGTTTCCACCCCTTGTGCCAGGAGTATACAGCCCAGCATCACCAGATAGGGTATACAGCATCACAGATAGTGGTATATACAGCATCACCAGATAGGAGTGTACAGAGTCACCATATAGCAGTATACAGAGTCACCATATAGCAGCATACAGTCATCATATAGCAGTATACAAAGTCCCAGGTATCAGTATACAGAGCCCCAGATAGCAGTATACATAGCCCTAGATAGCAGTATACAGAGCCCCAGATAGGGGTATACAGAGTCACCATATCGCGGTATACAGAGCCCCAGATAGCAGTATACAAAGTCCCAGATATCAGTATAGAGGGTCCCAGATAGGGTATACAGTCACCAGATAGGGTATACAGGGTCCCAGATAGCAGTATACAGGGTCCCAGGTAGCAGTATACAGAGCCCCAGGTAGCAGTATACAGGGTCCCAGGTAGCAGTATACATGGTCCCAGGTAGCAGTATACAGGGTCCTAGATAGCAGTATACAGGGGTCCCAGATAGCAGTATACAGGGGTCCCAGATAGCAGTATACAGGGGTCCCAGATAGAGTATACAGAGCCCCAGGTAGCAGTATACAGGGTGCCAGGTAGCAGTATACAGGGGTCTCAGCTTGGGTATACAGAGCCCCAGGTAGCAGTATATAGGGTGCCAGGTAGCAGTATACAGGGTGCCAGGTAGCAGTATACAGGGGTCCCAGATATGGTATACAGAGCCCCAGGTAGCAGTATACAGGGTGCCAGGTAGCAGTATACAGGGGACTCAGATAGGGTATACGGAGCCCCAGGTAACAGTATATAGGGTGTCACGTAGCAGTATACAGGGGTCCCAGATAGCAGTATACAGGGGTCCCAGATAGGGTATACAGAGCCCCAGGTAGCAGCATACAGGGTGCCAGGTAGCAGTATACAGGGTGCCAGGTAGCAGTATACAGGGGTCCCAGATAGGGTATACAGAGCCCCAGGTAGCAGTATACAGAGCCCCAGGTAGCAGTATACAGGGTGCCAGGTAGCAGTATACAGGAGTCCCAGATAGGGTATACAGAGCCCCAGGTAGCAGTATACAGAGCCCCAGGTAGTAATAAACAGGGTGCCAGGTAGCAGTATACAGGGTGCCAGATAGCAGTATACAGAGCCCCAGGTAGCAGTATACAGAGCCCCAGGTAGCAGTATATAGGGTGCCAGGTAGCAGTATACCGGGTGCCAGGTAGCAATATACAGGGTGCCAGGTAGCAGTATACCGGGTGCCAGGTAGCAGTATGCAGGGTGCCAGATAGCAGTATACAGAGCCCCAGGTAGGGTATACAGTCACCAGCCCACCCCTGCCCCCACCCCCAAGGTCGGGACAAGTCCTACACTTACCCCATCTAACAGGCAGGCTCAGTCTGGCAGTGTTGCAGAGAACGGCTTGCTTGAGAGCGGGCTGACATTATGCAGAGGCAGAGCTAGCAGAGAGCATGCTGACACTCAGTGTGCTCGGAAGTCCTGGGGAGTGCTGTGCCTGCGTGAGTAATCATGAAGCCAGCACGTCCACCGTAGTCCCACCCCCGCCAACAGCATCCAAGGACAGACAGTCATTGGCTCTGATGGCTCAGGGGGCAGCCAATCAGTCTATGTGTGTGCGCTTGTTCAGCGCACACACATAGACTTTAATGACTGACCAATCTGCTCACTACTTGCTCTCAGCTGACAGCAAGGATCCTAGGGAAAAAAAAAAGAAAAGTCAATGTACCATTGCCTCCTGCAGGGGGCCGGGCTGACTTTTTTTTTTCCCTCTCAGCGGCGGGGAGGCGGCGTCCAAATCAAAAGTGCCCCTTTGAAGGCTTATATGCACGTTATTGGCCATAAAAAAAAAGGTATGGAGGTCCGGATACTGTCCTGGGGGACATGTATCAATACAAACTTTTTTTAAAAAAAGATCATTTTTAAAAGAACAGTGATTTTAATGATGCTTAAAGTGAAACAATAAAAAATGAAAAATTCCATTAAATATAGTGCTTGGGGGGTCCCCTCAGTCTGCCGGTAAAATGGCACATCTGTATCATGTATAGAACCTGCTGCAGCAAAAGTGACATTTAGAAAGAAAGAAAAAGGTATTTAAATTGATTTTCCCTGCAAGTTTTCTTTATTTTGTAAATAACGGCTTGATGAGGACACAATTTAGTGCACTCAGAACAAGATTAGAGACTTTTTGGATAAATTCTGGTGTCTTTTTGGCAGTCTTTGGAAGGAAATAACACATTTTTGCACCACAGTGAGCAAGCATTATTTGAAGAAGCCAAATTATAGTACACTATAGTGCATCACACAAGGGTGGCATTTAATTGAGCTCTCTTCCAAGCCCATAAACGACTTCTCCTGCTCTGGAAGTTGTCTTAGCCTCCTTCACACCAAATGTGGATGACACGCATTGGGAAACACCCTTATTTTTAAGAGATATGTATACCAGCATAGGGGATGCTTGGGAAAATTTGAGAGGATATGTGCACCATGGTTGGATACCCCTGGACTCAGCCTGCATAAACTCATTCAGATGTGGCTGCTGCAGTGTCCTGATAGACCATCATAAGCCCTGATAGCCTTAGCAGACAATAAGTTGGAGACTGAGTACGGTTTTGATGTTTGCTAGGTGTATTAGTCATTAAACAGTTGTGGTATTTATTACATGTGCTGTTCTTGTGCTCTTGTATCTGGTTTTCCTTTTTCCTTTCTACTAAAGGTTGTTGATAAATATATTTTCGAGGTGAAATGTGAATTACTGTCGCCAGATTGTACTTGTTTGCTTATCTTTCAATAAAGAACCTGTTTGATTTGAATAAAAAAATAGTACACTCAGGCCAAGATTAACATTTTTTTTTAGATAAAGTCAGTGACGTAATCATCATCATCCCCTCCATCCTCATCATGCCATTTTGTTGTTTATCAGTGGGTGTGTTCGGCCCATCTCTACTCAGAACCAACATCAGAATCAAGTAGTGCCTGTGCATTGTCAAGAAGCAAGTGGTTGATGCTGTGTTCAAATAATTCAGCTGACTCCTCAGGATGCATGATGCTGGGGCTACGGCAGGAGTAGCTGTGGACATAGAGGCAGAATAAGCCACTCTGACAGCTGCAGTGGACTGCACACTAGTCTCAGCTTGGGTGATAGAGGATGAGGAGGATGAGGATGATTTAGTAAACCAGTCCACCACCACCTCTGCATGCTGCGGCTGGATAGCACGGGCAACATCACTAAACAGAGACAAATGTGCCCTGCCTGAGAATGGACGACGTACACTTTTGCCTGTGGAGACAGATGCTGCTGGCTCCCTCATATTCTGCCTCCTTGGCCACAGCTACTCCTGCCATAGCCCCAGCATCATGCATGGAGGAGTCAGCTGAATTATTTGAACACAGCATCAGTCACTTGCTTCTTGACAATTCGCAGGCACTACTTGAATCTGATGTCGGTTTTGAGTAGAGATGGGCCGAACACCCCCAGGTTCGGTTCGTGCCAGAGCTCTTTAACATTGCAAAAGTTTGGACATGAACAGTGAACCACATTGAAGTCTATGGGACCCGAACTTAAAAAATCAAAAGTGCCCATTTTGAAGGCTTATTTGAAAGTCATTGGCCATAAAAAGGGTATGGGGGCCCAGCTATTGCCCGAGGGACATGTGCCAATGCAAAAAAAAAGTATAAAAAATATTGTTTTTAAAGGAGCATTGATTTTAATGATGCATAAATTGAAAACATGAAAATGGAAAATTCCTTTAAATACAGTGCCTGGGGCTCCCCTTAGTCTGCCTGTAAAGTGGCACATCTGTAACATGTATAGAACCCACTGCAGCAAAACTGACATCTATAAAGAAAAAAATGTATTTAATTTAAAATTTATTTTCCCTTCAATCTTTCTTTATTTTGTAAACAATGGCTTGGGGAGCCAGTCTGTATGCTGAGACCACAATGTAGTGCACTCGGAACAAGATTTGTTTTTGTATAAATTCTGGTGTCTCTTTGGCAGACTTTGGATGGAAACAACAAATTTTTGCACCATAGTGAGCAAACCTTATGTGAAGAAGCCAAATTACAGTACACTAAGATTACCACTTTTTTTAGATAAAGTCTGGTGTCTCTTTCACAGACTTTGGATAGAAGTAACAGGTGCGGAAAAATTGGGCTTTGGGTGTTGGTGGTGCCTTCACACCATAAACCTATAGAGGTACTCTTGATGAAAGCAAGAATTGGCCTTGCTTTAAAAAATTGAAATTTGATGCCCCTGTCAAACAGTTGTGGAAACTTAGCCTTTGGGTGTTGGTGGTAAATTCACCCCGTAACCTTCTAGAGGTACTCTTGATAAAAGCAAGAATTGGCCTTGCTGTAAAAAATGTAAATTGAATGCCCCTGTCAAATAGTTGCGGAAAATTTGGGCTTTAGGTGTTGGTGGTGCTTTGACTCCATAACCCTATAGAGGTACTCTTAAAGAAAACAAGAATTGGCCTTGCTGTAAAAAAAATTATTTAATGCCCTGGCCAAACAGTTGCAAAAAAAATTGGTCTTTGGGTTTTAGTGGTGCCTTCACCCCGTAACCATTTAGTGGTACTCTTGAGGAAAGCAAGAACTAGCCTTGCTGTAAACAATTTTAATTTGATGCCTCTGTCAAACAGTTGTGGAAAAACTGGTCTTTGGGTGCTGATGTGCCTTCACCCCATAACCTTCTAGAGGTACTCTTAATGAAAGCAATAATTGGCCTTGCTGTAAAAAAAAATCAAATCAAAATTTGATGCACCTGTCAAACAGGTGCAGAAAATTGTTCAGAAAAATTGGTGCTTGGGCGTTAATTGTGCCCAAAAACCCAAAAAACTAAAATTTACTTCAAGATAAAATAAACACCCACAAAGCTAGACAGCCTAGACAGTCTTGCAGAAATATGAAATCCCAATAAAACATAATCAGCGACATTGGCATAATGAAAGATTCTGCTAATCCAGATGTGCAATTTACAAAAATGTGTTAATTCAGAAATATTCGAATTTCTGAATTTTTCTAAATTTTCTTAAATTTGAAATTTGAAAATTCAAAAATGTGGAAATTTTAAAATCTGAAAATCCGAAAATTTGAAAATTCAGAAATTTGGAAATTTGAAAATCTGAAAATCCAAAATTTGAAAATTCAGAAATTTGAAAATTTGACAATTCGGAAATTTGAAACTTCGAAATTTGAAAATTTGAAAATTTGGAAATTTGAAAATCTGGAAATCTGACAATTCTAAATTTAAAAATTCAGAAATTTGGAAATTCGGAAATCTGAAGATTTGAAAATCGAAAATTCAGAAATTTGAAAATTTGACAATTCAGAAATTAGAAAGTTTGAAATTTGAAAAATTGAAAATTCAGAAATTTGAAAATCCGAAAATAAGAATGAAAATCTGAAAGTAAGAATGAAAATGTGGGAATTCAAAAGAACAAAAAATCCGAAAATAAGCGAAAATCCGAAAATTAGAAAACCCGAAAATTTGAAATTCTGAAATATTAACTAACTAATAATAACTTACCTATAATTTAATAGTTAGAAATAGTTATTGTAATTTCCTTTCAAATTTGGCTGTTAGTGTGCTTAACGAATACAAATTTATCTGAAGTTATAGATTATCCAAAATAATGAATGTCGTATCTATCGAATGGAATGTAACAAATTAATAATAATAAATAACAATAATAAAAATGTTTTATTATTTATTGTTAATTTGTTCCTTTCCATTTGTATACATGCAGCATTTGTTATTTCTCATGATTCATAAGTTTGTTTAAATTCCAATACCTATAATTTAATAGTTAATTATTATTTCGGATTTTTGGATTTCCTTTCTTATTTTTGGATTTTTGAATTTATGAGTTTTGGAATGTTCGGATTTTCAGATTTTCAAATTTTTTACTTCCAAATGTTTGAATTTTGAATTTTCAAATCTATGAATGTTAAATTTTTGAATTTTACAATTTCAAATGTCTGAATTTTACAATTTCCAAATTTTCAAATTTCTGACTTTCCAATTTTTCAAATTTCCAAATTTTGAATTTTAGATTTTTTGAATTTACGAATATCCAAAATTTTCAAATTTTCTAATTTCCGAGTTTTCGAATTTCCGAAAAAAAAAATGAATGAAACAAAAGCTAACTAATTTTTCGGCAGTGCGCATGACTAAATCCAGGACTGATTCATTTTGACAAATGTCAGCTGGTTAAAGGAGTCTGTGGACAGATGCACTCCTTTATCTGTCACAAAACCTCCAGTAGCACTGAATGCCCATTCAGAAAGCACGCTGGATGCAGGGCAGCCCAACAGCTCAATTACATACTGGGCAAGTTCTGGCCAGTGGTCTATTCTCATGACTCAGTAACCCAGTGTATCATCTACTGAAAAGCTCTTCATGTCTATTTTCGCCCCTAGATCATCTTATACCATATGATGCACACACTGCCAATAGGATCTTGAAGCTGACAGCCTTGGGCGCTGAAGACTAAACATTTTTTGAAATGCATCACTTCTGGGGACTGAGAACCATCTCTTAAGGTTTAACGTATGTCTTCCTCTGCTTCTATGCCTCCAAAACTGCCAGAATCTTCCTCCTCCTCCTCTTCCTCCCTCTCATCTTGTGTGTTCTGTGGTGTCTGCATCAAGAGGGCCTTGAGAGGAAAAGTAGTCCTCCTTTTCCCCCCACTGCTCTGCCCTGAGTGCCCTGTTCATAATGGCACACAGAGTATGCTCCAGCTGGAACACAAGAGATATTGTGTCACTGATGCATGCATTGTCACTGTTCACCATCCTTGTCGCCTCCTCCAATGGTGACAATACAGTGCATGCATCCTTTATTAGCAGTAATTGGCATGGGGAAAAAAGCTGAGCTGCCATTAGCCCGTGCTTGTGCCATCCTGAAACAGGTACTCGTTGACAGCCCTCTGTTGCATGTGCAGCTGCTGCAGCATGCCACCAGGGGCATTTCACAAATCAGGCGGTTTATGGGCAGGTGAAACTCCTGATGAATTTCACTCAACTGAACACTGGCTGTGTATGATCACCTGAAATAGCTACAGGCTCTTCTGGTCTGCCGTAGAAGATTTGCAGACCTGGGTACCTGTTTAAGAAACACTGCACCACCAAACTGAGGACATGTGCCAGGCATGGCACATGTGTCAACTTTCCTTGTCGAAGGGTGGACAAAAGGTTAGTGCCTTTATCTCTAAGCCTGCCCCTGCCAAGCTGAAAGAATCTCTGCTCTGGTGTGGCTTCTATCCCCTACACAGACCAGTTAAAGCACTGCATGGCATCATTTAGCCTGACTCGTTCAATGGCCCCTTGAATGCTTAGGGGTATTGGTGGTTCATAGTACAATCAGCAGAGGAAGGCATGGAGGAGGAGGAAGAGGAGGAAGGGTAGAGCCAACAGATCTTGCATCTGCACCACCAGCTGTACGGAGATGTGGTGGCAAAACAAGCTCCATCACTGAGCCCTATCCTGCATCCTTACTAGTAGGGCCGAATGGAACCCTGTTCGGTTCGCACCAGAACTTTCGAACACCGCGAAAGCTCGCACCCGAATAACAAACCCCATTAAAGTCAATGGGACCCAAATGTTAAAAATCAAAAGTGCCCATTTTGAAGGCTTATATGAAAGTAATTGGGCATACAATGGTTATAGGGGTCCTGGTCCTGCCCTGGGGGACATGTATCAATAAAAAAAAAGTTTGTAAAAAACATAATTTTTGTTTTTTAAAGTGAGTGCATAAAAAATAAAAATTCCTTCCAATATAGTGCCTTAGTCTAACTGTAAAGTGGCAGATCTGTACCATGTCTAGAATCTGCTGCAGCAATACTTGCATTTATAAAGCCCAAAAAAAAATGACATGTTCTCTGCAAGTTGCCTTTATTTTGTTTAGCAACAGCTGGGGAGACAGTGTGTATGATGAGGCCACAATGTAGTGCACTGGGAACAAGATTAGAGATTTTTTGGATAAATTCTGGTGTCACTTTGACTTTGGATAGAAGTAACGGGTGCAAAAAATTGGGCTTTGGGTGTTGGTGAGGCCTTCACACCATAACCCTATATGGGTGCTCTTCATGAAGGCAAGCATTGGCCTTTCTGTAAAAAAAATTGCAATGATATGCACCTGTCAAACAGGTGCTAAAATATTGGTCTTTGGGTGTTAATTGTACCCATGAAACCTATACCAAAAACATTCTTCCAGATGAAATGATTGAACACCCTCAAAGCTAGGCAGCCTTGAAGTCCTGCAGAGATTCCACATCCCAAAAAATATTAATCAGTGACATCAGCATCAGGGGCTTCATAGCTGGTAATTGAAGACTGATTCATTTTTTATAAAAGTCAAATGGTCCATGGAATCTGTGGACAGGCGCATTCCATGAACAGTAACAAAACCTCCTGCAGCACTGAATACCCATTCTGAAAGCACTCTGGATTCAGGGCAGTGCAACAACTCAATAGCATGCTGGGCAAGTTCTGGCCAGTGGTCTATTCTCATGACCCAGTAAGCCAGTGGATTGTCAATTGGAAAGCTGTCCATCTCAGTTTTGGCCCTAAGGTAATCGCCCACCATGTGACAGTGGAGGCTCGTCCATACGGGCTGGGGGGCTACGCCCCACCAAAAAAATAAGTAAGAAATAAAAATAAAAATGAACTATAATTATTAACCAACAGCCAGCACAGCTAGATAGAAACTAGAAAGAAAAAAAACCTTTGGAATCTCTCTCTAGCTGTGCTTCTGTTGCTAATTGCTGGAATAGACAGATTAGATAAGAAAGAGAAGTGTAATCTGCCTGGTAACAGGGCAAACGTCCCAAATCTCACTAAAAAACCCTATCTAGAACACAGTAAAATGAATTCTCCACCATCATTGGCTGCTTTCCAACATTCCATTCTAAATATAGGAGGTTTTTAGGACGTCTGAACCTGCAGACCTTAAACTGCCTAGTCCATTTGGTCTCTGCCTGGGGGGGAGCCAAGATTTTCTCTGCTTGCAGTTACACATTCTAGCCTGCTGTCTAGTCATGTCCCCCCTCCACAAGTCGCACTCCGACACTTAGTCTCTACCTCCAGCAGAGTTTCCTTTCTCCACAGGGACCCTTCCCCCACCCACCATCCTGTACAGAGCAGAGGGAGAGGACATGGAGCCTTCCAAGGTAAGATATCTGGGCATACATGACAGGGAGCTCCCAGCAATACACAGGCAGTGATTAGTTTGCATCCATAGATAACAGATAAGGCTGACACAGGTCTTAACACCAGCCCTAAGCTTGGTCGCTGGGAAAACGACGATCCGCTGTCACGATAGGTGATGTGGTGACACGGCGGGTTCAGTACTTAGTAACGGTTGTAACGTGACTTACGTCTCTACTTCTTCACTGGTCCTCACCTCAACACAACTATTTTCGACGGACAATTTGTCATTTCGTACTTCTCGACTCCCACACGCCACGACGACTCGAGACACCAAGGGGTTACAGTCGTCTGACTAACGTCTAATGACGGACACATAGGGACTCTTGAGGGACACTGAATGTACGGTCGAGTCTCAAGAATAGGATGACGACTCAAACGTTTTCTGGACACAGTCGGAATAGACAATAGATACCT
>BLSH010482791.1:31729-41916 GCA_018402905.1 Glandirana rugosa | reverse complement strand
GCAATGTTTTGGCCTCGTTGAACAGTGTGTTCAGCAGCAGGGTTCATATTACCGATGACTCATGGTCCAGCCGGCACGGTCAGGGATGTTACCTTTCCTTCATGGCGCACTGGGTAACTCTGCTGGCAGCTGGGAAGGATGCAGTGCAGGGTTCAGTTTTAGAAATAGTTCTGCCACCACGCCTACAAAAAGCTGGTGGTGATTTTTCCACATCTGCCTCCTCCTCCACCCCCTCATCTTCTTCTACCTCTGTGGCCTCTTCTGCAGAATTGTCCTCTGAACCTGCAGTGCTCCCTAAGCGTTTAAGGGGCTATGCAAGCAGTCAGGCTAAAAGATGCCATGTGGTGCTTGAGTTAGTCTGTCTTGGGGACAGGAGCCACACTGGGGAAGAGATTATTTCAGCTCTGCGGGGGCAGGCTCAGAGGTGGTTGATGCCAAGGCAGCTTGAGCCAGGAATGGTTGTATGGAACAATGGCACCAACCTTCTCTCTGCCCTCCGACTGGGACAATTGACACATGTTCCATGCTTGGCACACGTCTTGAATTTGATGCTGCAGTGTTTCTTGACCAGGTACCCAGGCTTACCAGATATCCTGAGGCAGGCCAGAAAAGTCTGTGGTAATTTCCAGCGTTCATACAATGCCAGTGCCCGGTTGGCTGACATCCAGCAGGAATTCAACCTGCCCAACAACCACCTCATTTGTGACATGCCCACCAGGGGAATCTCAACATTGGCAATGTTGCAGCAACTCCACGCACAGCAGAGGGCCATCGATGAGTACCTCTGTGAGCATGGCACCAGGGCAGGCTCAGGGGAGCTTGGCTTTTTTTCGCCACGTCAGTGGCTAATGATCAAGGATGCATGCACTGTCCTGTCACCATTTTAAGGAGGCCACAAGGATGGTGAGCAGTGACAATACATGCATCAGTGACACTGTCCCACTAATATCCCTTTTGGAGCACACGCTTCGTGGAATCATGGACAGGGCACTTGGGGCAGAACAGAGGGAGGAAGAGGAGGACTTACTTTCCTCTCAAGGCCCCCTTTATGCAGAGAGCATTCCTGCAGAGCCACCAAACACACGGGAGGAGGAGGAGGATTGTGTCAGCAAGGGATCATGGCTTTCAGGCCCCAGAAACCCAAGGAGTTGTGCGTGGCTGAGGGGAGGGAGTTCCTGATAATGTCATCCTCAGTGACCCAGAGGACACTCATGCCTCCTCAAACTTACGCTGCATGGGCTCTTTGATTCTGAAAAGCCTGCAAAAAGACCCTAGGATTCGTGGTATCAAGGAGAGGGATCATTACTGGCTGGCAACCTTTCTTGATCCACGTTACACGTGTAAAGTTGCAGAGCTCTTCCTGCCTGCGCAGAGGGTTCAGAGGATGAAACATCGCCAGGATACCTTGAAGAAAAGTTTGTGCAATGCCTTTCCAGACCCTGGGAGTTTACCATGTCCTGCTGCTGGCCCTGGACAATGTGTTTCTGATGCTTTGGTTGTTCAGAGGCAGAGTGGTGGAGAAGGTGGCCAGCTGAGCGATGCCTTTAAAAAAAAATTCAGTCCTCAGCACCCAGGCCTGATAGGTTCAAGCAACCATTGTCTGCGTCTGCATTATAGGGTGCAGGAATATATAGGGGCAAGAGCAGACTTGGAGACCTTTCCAACTGAGCATCCACTTAGTTACTGGGTCTTGAGGATGGACCACTGGTCGGAACTTGTTCAATATGCAATTGAGCTACTGGCCTGTCCTGCATCCAGCGTGCTCTCTGAATGGGCATTTAGAGCTGCTGGAGGGTTCATAACTGATCAAAGAGTGCGCCTGTCCACAGACTCGGTTAATAGGCTCACATTTATAAAAATGAATCAGTCCTGGATCAGAAGCTATCAAGCCCCTGATGCAACTGATTAAATTTGTTAGGGATCTGGGATCCGTTGAAGACTGCCACTGCTCCTATTCCTCCTGTCCATAATCTAGAGCTATATGTTGTATTTAGGGTACCACCAACACCCAAGGCCCAATTTTTCTGCACCTGATTTACAGAGGCATGCCATAACAATTTTTAAACTAATTGACAACTTCAGGCCCAGTTCCTCTGTCCAAAAAGAGTAACTGCAAGGGGTTACAGTGTTCTGGCACCGCCAACACACAAGGCCCAATTTTTCGCCACCTATTTGACTGGGGGATTTTATCACTTTTTTTAAAGTAATTTACAACAGCATGGCCCGTGCAAAAATTTTAAAAAAATGACGTGCTTGTCCCCCCAAAATCCAAACTGGCCCTTCAGGTCTGGTATGGTATTTAAGGGGAACCCCCTACCAAAATGTAAAAAAAAAATTACATGCGGTTCCCCCCAAATCCAAACCAGGCCCTTCAGTTGTGGTATGGATTTTAAGGGGAACCCTGCACCAAATTTAGAAAAAAAAATGGCGTGGGGTCCCCCCCAAGATCCAAACCAGACCCTTATCCGAGCAAGCAGCCCTGGCATGGCAGGAGGGGATGGGGATGAGCGAGCGCCCCCCCCCTGAACCAGGCCACATGCCCTCAACACAGGGAGGATGTTTTGAGGTCCCCCCAAAGCACCTTGTCCCCATGTTGATGGGCAGAAGGGCCTCATCCCTACCACCCTGCCTTGTGGTTGTGGGGGTCTGCGGGCAGGGGGCTTATCAGAATCTGGAAGCCCCCTTTAATAAGGGGGCCCCCAGATCCCGACTCCCCCCATGTGAATGGGTTTGGGGTACTTTCACCAAAAAGTGTAGTGTAGTGTAAAAAAAAAAATAGGCAGTTTTTGACAAGTCCTTTATTTTGTATTATAGCTCTTTCTTCTTTCTTCCTCCATCTTCTCCTGGCCCACTCCTTCTTCTGGTCTTCTTCTTTTTTTTCTTCTTCTTCTTCTAGTCTTCTTGGAGGAAGAAAGAAGGAAGAAGAAATAGCCGTGATTTTAAATGACACATTTTCCTGTGGAAGTGTCATTTTGCTCTGGCTATGTTCTACACCTCACAGAGATGCACCCTTTTACACATAGACTAAGGACCCCCCTCCCACAGGCACAATATTTAAAGGAATTTTTCATTTTTTTTTTTACTTTAAGCATTATTAAAATCACTGCTCCTGAAAAAACTATTGATTTAAAAAGTTTTTTTTTCATTGATACATGTCCCCTAGGGCAGGACACGGGTCCCTATACACGTTTTAGGGCAATAACATAGCATATAAGCCTTTAAAATTAGCATTTTTAATTTCTCATGTTCGCGTCCCATAGACTTTAATGGTGTTCAGATGTTTGCCCTGAAATCTTTGTCTGTTCGCATGTTCTGGTGCAAACCAAACCAGGGGTGTTCGGCCCTAGTCATAATCATCAGGACAGTACAATTATCACCCAAATTACCCCTTTTTTGAAATTAGACAGTCTGAGGCATTTAGTGAGGGGCATGGCACATTTTTTGAAGTTGTAATTATTGTCACAATTTTTTGGAAAATAAGAAAATTAAACTATTTTTTTTCACTTTTTTTTTAAATACTGTCACCAGCGCAGTACAATATCATCATATGACTGGTGTGGCAGTGATCAGGGATGCTGACTCATGACAGTACATTAAAAAAGTTAATAAGGTTGAATAAAAATGTATTTACATTTTTTTAATTTCTAAAACATTTTTTACATCCTGCAATCAGAGTAGTTCATTGTCACCCTAGTAACACTGTACTACTCTGGGGGGTGATCAGGGATTTTTTCTTACACTGTTATTGCTTATACAGCAAGGATCACTATATAATCAATGGCATTATCTGTCATAAATCGGTTAACCATTCATGAACAGCTTGGTTTTGATTGTGATCTGTGATTGGCTAACTAATCATGTGGTACAGTTAGCCAGGTGCCATGTGATTGCTTAGGACCAATCACAGATCACAAAAGTAAGCAAGCTGTTCATGAATGGAAAACCATTTGTGACAATTTTTTTACATGCCCCACGGCCCCCGCTCTGCATCCACCACATTAACAGCTTTGGGTAAGTGCAATTGACCAGTAAACATCCTGGGCTGGCAAAAAAACACTGCCCCACCATCTCATGAGCCTTGGCCTACCTCCACCATGGAGAAGTTTCTGACTAGGCCCTCATCCCCAACCTCTAGTACACAGGGGGGCCCAGGGGACCTACTGCTGGCACACAGGCAGCCCCAATCTCATCCACCTCCATTTTAACCCCTGTGCAATTTCAGTCTCTTTTGCAGCAGATTACACATACTATATCCCAGGCAGTTGGAAAATTATCACAGGAACTGAGGGGGGAAATTGACCACCTAGGGGAGCATACAGACACTATGGAGACTACATTTGATGACATTGTCCAATATGTCCATGTGTTAGAAGAGGAAAATGCTGCTCTTAAACACACTGTCTCCCAAATACAGCTACAGCAGGAGGATTTGGAGAACAGGGAAAGATGCCAAAACCTCCGCATTAGAGGGGTCCCAGAAACTGTAAATGATAACAACCTACACCCTTACTTATTAAGCCTATTCAATGCCCTTGTGACTGATATAGCGGATATTGATTGGAGACTGGACAGGGCTCCCCACTCCCTGGCCCCCAAACCACCCATTAGTGCCAGGGCAAGGGATGTAATCGTCCGCTTCCACTACTACGACAGCAAGGAATCCCTTACCTTGGCTACCCACAGCTAGAGTTGAGCGAACACCTGGACGTTCGGGTTCTGCGGGTCAGAACGAACTTTGGGGAAAAGTCTGGGTTCAGCACCGAACGTTGCCCGAAAGTTATCCCGGACCACGAACCCCATTGAAGTCAATGGGGACCCAAACTTTTAGGCACAAAAATGGCTGTAACAAAGTTCTGGCAAGTGCTAGAGGGATGCAAAAGGAAGTAAAATGGTGGTAAGAGTAGGGCAAGTGCCCTACAAAAAAATGGGGATAGGGAAAATGAATTAAAATCAAATAAAAAAAATGGGATGGGGGGTGGATGTGGAGTAGGAGCCTAGAGGTTGACTAGGCCGTGGCCGTGGCAGTGTAGGTGGAAGTGGCGGTGGTCGAGGAGGAGGAGGAGGTAGCCAACACTGTTGGCACGAATGGCTGTGTGAGTCCGGTCTAAATGTTTATTCTGCACGAGGTACAGACAAGTCTTGTGGGATCCATGCCTGGTTCATTTTAATAAAGGTTAGCTTATCCACGTTGGCTGTGGACAGGCGGCTGTGCTTTTCTGTGATAGCGCCCCCTGCCGTGCTAAACACACGTTCAGACAATACACTGGCTGCAGCGCAGGCCAGCACCTCCAAGGCATAAAGAGCAAGCTCAGGCCATGTGGCCAATTAGGAGACCCAGAAGTTGAATGGGGCAGACCCGTCAGTCAGTACGTGTAGGCATGCTGAAATGCGGCCTCCTGCTAAGACGTTGTCTATCAACTGGTGGTGCTGTTTGTTGTGGCGGGCTGCTGACAATGCTTTGCCACATTTCAGCCATGCTAACCCTGCCTTCTGTGGTGATGGCGGTGGCACAGCCAGCTGCGTTGGTGGCCTTTTCCACTTCCTCCTCCTCTACCTTCGCCTTGTGCTTCCACTAAGCCCCCGGTGTCATTTGGGAATGCCCTCAGCAGCGCCTCTACCAGTGTGCGCTTGTAGTCGCGCATCTTCCTCTCACGCTCCAATGAGGGAATTAAGGACGGCACGTTGTCCTTGTAACGGGGATCCAGCAGGGTGGCCACCCAGTAATCAGAAGAAGTTACAATGTGGGCAACTCGGCTGTCGTTGCGCAGGCACTGCAGCATGTAGTCGGCCATGTGTGTTAGGCTGCCCACAGGCAAAGACAAGCTGTCCTCTGTGGGAGGTATATCATCTGTGTCCTCTGTATCCCCCTAGCCACGCTCCAGTGATGCCCACGAGCTGCGTTGGGTGCCACCCTGCTGCAATTCCTCCTCCTCATCTTCCTCGTCCTCCTCGTCCTCCAGAACTGTGCCCTGGCTTGAATATTTTTGACCTGGCCTATGCTGGTGCAGGAACCCACCCTCCGAGCCACTTGCAAATGTCTGGCCTGATAACCATGGATATGACCCCTCTTCCTCCTCCTCATCCTCCTGTGCCACATACTCTTCCATCATGGCCCAAAGTGTTTTTTCAAGGAGACATAGAAGTGGGATAGTAATGCTGAGAACAGCGTCATTGGCACTGGCCATGTTGGTGGAGTACTCAAAACACCGCAATACGCTACACAGGTCTCGCATGAAGGCCCATTCGTTGGTGGTGAAGTGTTGCTGTTCCGCAGAGCGACTGACCCATGCGTACTGCAGCTGAAACTCCACTATTGCCTGCTGCTGCTCGCACAGTCTCTCCAGCATGTGCAAGGTGGACTTCCACCTTGTGGGCACGTCGCATATGAGGCGGTGAGCGGGAAGGCCGAAGTTCCGCTGCAGCGCAGACAGGCGAGCAGCAGCAGGGTGCGAATGCCGAAAGTGCGCACGGACGACCCACACTTTATGCAGCAGCTCTGACATATCCGGGTAGTTTTTTAGAAAATTCTGTACCACCAAATTCAGCACATGCGCCAGGCAAGGGATGTGCGTCAAACCGGCTCGGCCCAGAGCCGCCACTAGATTTCAGCCATGGTCGCACACCCTTCACCACTGCCGTCCTTGTCAGTCTGCACACTGAGGCAAGCTGCAGCAGTTGGCACCTGTGTTTCGTCATCATCAGAGATGTACTGCGCTGGTGTTTCCATGTCCTCATCCTGCAACAGAAGTCGTTGGGCATCGGTGCACTCAATGTCTTCCACTTCTGGGGCAGCGCTATGTGGATGGCCCACGGAAAGCACACCAGGAGAGTCATCAAAAAGCATAAGAGTCTCTTCCAGGACTTTGGGCTCAGACTGCTTGGCTAATTTACAAGGGGCTGAGGTGAAAGACAGATGGCCATGGGGTTCAGGTGCCAACTCTGAGCTTTCATCAAGGGACCGGGAGGGACACAATGTGAAGGAACTGGAGGCATTGTCAGCCACCCAATCTACTATTGCCTGTACTTGTTCTGGCTTCGCCAATCGTTGAGGGGCATTCGGGCCTACCATATACCGGTGAAGGTTCTGTTGGCTAACTGAGGAAGGTGTTTCCCTTGTGCGTGTAGCTGGCACACCTCGACCACGTCCTCTCCTTCCAACAGGAGGTTCACCAACACCACCAACAACAGTAGCACCAGCATCCCCAGTAGCACCATGACCACGTCCCTTATTTGCTCTCCTCATTGTGTCTGCAAATGTACTATGTAGCCCTATTTAAGTATTTATTAATACCAATTTATACCTTCTTTTTTTTTTAAAACACACCAACGTAAACGGACTTTTTATTTTGGTGCAAGAAATGCACCGCTCACACCAACAGCTAGAACCTCTCCCTTTAGAACTAGGAGATGATTTTTGAACAAAAATCTTTCCCTCTAAGCAACAGCTGGAACGGGGCCCTATAGGAGTAGCCGATGATTTTTGAACAATAATCTGTCACTTATAGCAACAGCTAGAACCTCTCCCTTTAGAACTAGGAGATTATTTTTGAACAATAATCTGTCCCTCTAAGCAACAGCTGGAACCTCTCCCTATAGAACAAGGAGATGATTTTTGAACAATAATCTGTCCCTCTAAGCAACAGCTGGAACCTGGCCCTATAGGAGTAGCCAATGATTTTTGAACAATAATCTGTCACTTACAGCAACAGCTAGAACCTCTCCCTTTAGAACTAGGAGATGATTTTTGAACAATAATCTGTCCCTCTAAGCAACAGCTGGAACCTCTCCCTATAGAACTAGGAGATGATTTTTGAACAATAATCTGTCCCTCTAAGCAACAGCTGGAACCTGGCCCTATAGGAGTAGCCGATGATTTTTGAACAATAATCTGTCCCACTAAGCAACAGCTGGAACCTGGCCCTATAGGAGTAGCCAATGATTTTTGAACAATAAGCTGTCACTTACAGCAACAGCTAGAACCTCTCCCTTTAGAACTAAGAGATGATTTTTGAACAAAAATCTGTCCCTCTAAACAACAGCTGGAACCTGGCCCTATAGGAGTAGCTGATGATTTTTGAACAATAATCTGTCCCTCTAAGCAACAGCTGGAACCTGGCCCTATAGGAGTAGCCGATGATCTTTGAACAATAATCTGTCACTTACAGCAACAGCTAGACCCTCTCCCTTTAGAACTAGGAGATGATTTTTGAACAATAATCTGTCCCTCTAAGCAACAGCTGGAACCTCTCCCTATAGAACTAGGAGATGATTATTGAACATTAATCTGTCCCTCTAAGCAACAGCTGGAACCTGGCCCTATAGGACTAGGAGATGATTTTTGAACAATAATCTGTCCCTCTAAGCAACAGCTGGAACCTGGCCCAATAGGAGTAGCCGATGATTTTTGAACAATAAGCTGTCACTTACAGCAACAACTAGAACCTCTCCCTTTATAACTAGGAGATGATTTTTGAACAATAATCTGTCCCTCTAAGCAACAGCTGGAACCTGGCCCTATAGGAGTAGCTGATGATTTTTGAACAATAATCTGTCCCTCTAAGCAACAGCTGGAACCTGGCCCTATAGGAGTAGCCGATGATTTTTCAACAATAAGCTGTCACTTACAGCAACAGCTAGAACCTCTCCCTTTAGAACTAGGAGATGATTTTTGAACAAAAATCTGTCCCTCTAAACAACAGCTGGAACCTCTCCCTGTAGAACTAGGAGATGATTTTTGAACAATAATCTGTCCCTCTAAGCAACAGCTTGAACATGGCCCTATAGGAGTAGCCAATGATTTTTGAACAATAATCTGTCCCTCTAAGCAACAGCTGGAACCTGGCCCTATAGGAGTAGCCGATGATTTTTGAACAATAATCTGTCACTTACAGCAACAGCTAGAACCTCTCCCTTTAGAACTAGGAGATGATTTTTGAACAATAATCTGTCCCTCTAAGCAACAGCTTGAACCTGGCCCTATAGGAGTAGCCGATGATTTTTGAACAATAATCTGTCCCTCTAAGCAACAGCTGGAACTTGGCCCTATAGGAGTAGCCGATGATTTTTGAACAATAATCTGTCACTTACAGCAACAACTAGAACCTCTCCGTTTATAACTAGGAGATGATTTTTGAACGATAATCTGTCCCTCTAAACAACAGCTGGAACCTCTCCCTTTAGAACTAGGAGATGATTTTTGAACAATAATCTGTCCCTCTAAGCAACAGCTGGAACCTGGCCCTATAGGAGTAGCCAATGATTTTTGAACAAAAATCTGTCACTTACAGCAACAGCTAGAACCTCTCCCTTTAGAACTAGGAGATGATTTTTGAACAATAATCTGTCCCTCTAAGCAACAGCTGGAACCTCTCCCTATAGAACTAGGAGATGATTTTTGAGCAATAATCTGTCCCTCTAAGCAACAGCTAGAACCTCTCCCTATAGAACTAGGAGATGATTTTTGAACAATAATCTGTCCCTCTAAGCAACAGCTGGAACCTGGCCCTATAGGAGTAGCCGATGATTTTTGAACAAAAATCTGTCCCTCTAAGCAACAGCTGGAACCTGGCCCTATAGGAGTAGCCAATGATTTTTGAACAATAATCTGTCACTTACAGCAACAGTTAGAACCTCTCCCTTTAGAACTAGGAGATGATATTTGAACAATGATCTGTCCCTCTAAGCAACAGCTGGAACCTCTCCCTGTAGAACTAGGAGATGATTTTTGAACAATAATCTGTCCCTCTAAGCAACAGCTTGAACCTGGCCCTCTGTCCCTCTAAGCAACAGCTTGAACCTGGCCCTATAGGAGTAGCCAATGATTTTTGAACAATAATCTGTCACTTGCAGCAACAGCTAGAACCTCTCCCTTTAGAACTAGGAGATGATTTTTGAACAATAATCTGTCCCTCTAAGCAACAGCTGGAACACGAATCTCCCTGTCTAATAACAAGTTTTTAGTAGAGGATCAAGATTTCCCTCTCCAAGATCGACAACGACGTTCACTGTCTAATAACAAGTTTTTAGTAACCGATGAGGATATCCCGGTCCAAGTTCGACAACGAATCTCCCTGTCTCCCGGTCCAAGTTCGACAACGAATCTCCCTGTCTAATAACAAGTTTTTAGTAGAGGATCAAGATGTCCCTCTCCAAGGTCGACAACGAATCTCCCTGTCTAGTAACAAGTT
>BLSH010482785.1:602261-631976 GCA_018402905.1 Glandirana rugosa | reverse complement strand
GGCCATCCAGTTATCCACCTCTCCCCCCTACTGCTCCCCCCCGTCGGGTCCATCCTCTTCCATCTGCCCTCTCTGGTCCCCTGAGGGCTCTCCCGTCCCATTCTGGCAGAGGTGGGGGTTGGATCTCCAATTTCTCACAAAATTCTTTTAAGTCCTCAGGGAATCTCAGTATTGCTGTCCTCCCATCTCTCCTCCCTTTTAAGCATGCTGGAAACCCCCACCAGTAAGTTATGTTCAGCTTCCTCATGTGTTCTGTTAAGGGTTTTAAGGTTTTCCTTCTTGCCAATGTCTCTTGGGAGATATCTGAGTATATCTGGAGCTCTGTTTCCTCGTATGTTATTTTTTCCATCTTCCTGGTATTCCCTAGGATCCTGTCTTTTTCTTCCGCATAGTGGAATCTTACTATAACATCCCTAGGGGCCTCTTTCCCTCTGGTTTGGAATCTGTTGATCCTATGGGCTCTATCTATTTTTAACTCCACTCCTACTTCTCTTCCCAGTATTGGATTGAAGAGCTCCCTCAACACCCTTTCCAGTGCCTCATCGTTGTATTTTTCGGGTAGGCCCCTTATCCTTAAGTTCTTCCGGCGATTCCTGTTCTCCTGATCCTCCATTCTATATGCCATGTCTCTATTTTTCTTTTGTAGCTCTCTCACCTCCCCATCCAGTTCTTCCAATCTCTGCTCATATATCTCCATTCTTTCCTCCACCTCCTCTACCCTTTGTAGGACATGGCCTATGTCTTCTCTGACTGCTGCTATGTCTATTTTAAGGGACTCTTCTACCTTCGCCAGGGTCTCTGTTAACATTTCTCTTATTTGGGAAGCGCTGACCTGGGTTTCTTCCAATTTCCCTGCCCTCTCTGGTGTAGCCATCTGCCCTATCCCTCCTTTCTTCTTCTGCTCACTATTTTGGCTCTTCTGGGTTTTTGAGTTTTGGGCTTTGCTACTTCCAGGAGGCGTGCTGGTTGTGCTCCCTTGTTTCAGTGGTGGCCCTTCAGGTCTCCCATTAGATCCTTTTGTTTCTTTTTGCGCTATGAGGCTTCCCAGGGGTTCCTGCATACTTATTTCTGCTGACATATACCTCTGGATCCCTGTCGGGCTATTTGAGGATTGCACATTTTTATTAGGGCCACTTTTACTTGTTTTGCCCTTCATCTCTGTTTCTTTCTTCCTCGTGGTACCTCAAGTCTGATTGCTTTTCAGGTTTCCACTTTACAGCCACTATGTAGGGGTGTATTGACCGTTCAGGGGAGAGGGAAGAAAGAGAGAGAAAAAAAAAAGGGGGGGTACACCGAGAAGACCGGGACAAAGGGAAGAACAACCTAGAAGGACCAGGGGGCGAGAGGGGGGATCCTCAGTATATCAGTGTGACAGTACAACTTAATCTCTCCTTTCCCCACACAGCGTATCAGATCAAAACACAGTTTAGTCAATAGTCAATAGATTTTTGTGCTTTATATCTACCACTCCGCCATTTGATGACCGCTCCTCTATTCCAATTTCTTCTGAGAGAGCAAGCTCCTGTAGCTGAGGTGTTACCTTTACTTTGTTTCTTACAGGGGCTTTTCCACCGCTTCCTCTCCGAGCTAATCCTGGCGTGTGGAGCATGGGCTGTGATGCGCTTGTCCCTCCGTTGGTTACGGTATGATGTGAGGGGAATGACACAGCGTTCGCTCCGCGCCAGCCTCTTCCAATCTCCTCTGACTGGCACTCTACCGGTATCCTCCGTCACTGATCTCCGTTCCCTTCGGGGGATCCTCTCTCCGCTTCCTGGCTAGCATGTAGCCCGAGGGGTAGATGCGGAGCGTGGCGCTCAAGCACTTCCTGGCCGGGTGCATCGAGGGGAGGGGAGGCGCCCAGGTGACGTCCAGCACACGTTTACAGACTAATCTGATTGATTTTTTGGATCAGGGTGGTGCTGTGGACATATCTTAGCGTATCTTGATTTCAGCAAGGCATTTTATACAGTTCCACATAATGATCTAATACAAAAGTTGTACAAGCTAGGACTTAACCCTTGGGTGGTTCAGTGGATATGCAGTTGGCTAAAGGATAGATACCAGAGTGTGGTTGTAAATTAGGTTCACTCTGAATAGAAGCCAGTCACCCAGTCACAAGGCTCTGTACTGGGTCATGTTCTATTTATGCTCTATGTAAGTAATAAAACTAAAGGTTTGTTGAGCAAGGTTTTTGCTGATGATACAAAGGTGTGTAATAGGGTTGATATCCCCAGAGATGTCTGTAACATTTAACATGATCTGGTATTGCTGAAAGATTGGTCAAAGCAGTGGAAAGTTTAAGGTTTTTAAATGTAAAATAATGCACCTAGGGAAGATGAATCCTTTGAGAGAGTACAATACGGGGATACAGTGATGGTCAGCACTACAGAGGAAAAAGATTTGAGGGTACTTATTGCAGATGATTGCAAAATGGGCAAACAGTGTGACCAGACAGTGGGAAAAGTGAATAGCATTCTAGGATGCATCACTAGAGGGATCACCAGCAGGAAAAAGGAGGTCCTAATTCTCCTATATAGAGCCTTAGTGAGACCTCATTCAGAATACTGTGTCCAGTTCTGGAGACCTCACTTACACAAAGATATTTATAAGATAGAAGGAGTTCAGAGACGGGTAACAAAAATGGTAAAGGTCTGGGGGATAAAACATATTGAGAGCGACTTCAGGAACTTAATATGTACAGTCTGGAGGAAATAAGGAAAAGGGGAGACATGATTGAAACCTTTAAATACATTGAGGGTGTGAATAAGGTTCAGGAGGGTGTTTTTTTAATATAAAACCAAAATCCATTTTGACATGACCTCAAACTAACTTGGAGGAAAGTTCGAAATTCATTTTAGAAAGTGTCAATAGATAACTCAAAATCTGTGGGGCAGCCAGCTAAGAGACAGTTTAAATCCTCCAAAAGCAGCACAATTCAATCACTGTAAACAATTCCTGCAGCGCTCACACACAAATCTTTTGTGCAAAAATGAACATAAAGTAATAAATAACATATACCTGTATAACAATAAAAACAAGACACTCACTCTATATTGCCAGCTGCATGTTGCTTCTGAATGCATTGCTTCAATGTTGCAGTGCAAGCATGTGTGTGCCTAATGACAGTTACAATAGGAGCAGAGCAAGGGAGAGGAGCACTAATCAACTTAATACACACAGGCTGGGCCCTGGCCACTGGCAACCAACATGCATGCAATAGTAAAAATAACTCTCATGACTCCACAGCAATGCCCCTGTGCTTGTGACGTTGTGACGTCACCACCAGCCTATACCGACATGTTTTGATTGGATACCACCAGTCTTTCTCAAGGAATTTCAGAAAGTATTATTTTAATGAAAGGGTAGTTGATGACAGAGGTAGAGCTGGGGCTCACAAGTCACAGGATGCTGTAGAACGGCCAGCACTAGCTGCTGGGCTCCACAGGTCTTAAATGGAGCCATTTGGCGCAGTTTCTGGCGCGTACGGGAGCGTGCGTGAGCGAACGCGCACAGGCGCGCGCACCACCGCAGAAAATGGGGACAAATGCGCCAAAACACCCGGACACTGGCTGTTCCTAACAGCCTTATTATAGGCTTACCTGTAGGTTAAAGTGGCTGACAATCACTGTAAGATATATGGATCTTTAGTTTATATTTTAGGTATATAGGGTAATGGTGGCTATTTCATTGAATGTTGCTATTTCACTGAATTCTTTGAAATACTTCAGTAGAGGATGCACATCGGAGGTCTTGGAGGTGTTAGCATTAGAGTTGAGCGAACACCTGGATGTTCGGTTCGGCGGGTCCGGCCGAACTTCGCAAAAAAGTTTGGGTTCGGTATCGAACTTGACCCGAACTTGACCCCGGACCCCGAACCCCATTGAAGTCAATGGGGACCCGAACTTTTCGGCACAAAAATGGCTGTAAAAAAGTCCTGGCAAGTGCTAGAGGGCTGCAAAAGGAAGTAAAATGGGGGTAAGAGTAGGACAAGTGCCCTACAAAAAAATGGGGATAGGGAAAATAATTTAAAATAAAAATGGGAAGGGGGGGTGGATGTGGAGTAGAAGCCTAGAGTCTGACTAGGCCATGACCATGGCAGTGTAGGTGGAAGTGGCGGTGGTGGAGGAGGGGGAGGAGGAGGAGGTATCCAACACTTTTTGTTGTTTTTTGGGGTTTTTTTCTAATTGGGGTAGCCCCCAAAATATTGAGGCATTTTCAAAAAAACAAGTATACCAATGGCTGTGTGAGGCCAGTCTAAATGTCTATTCTGCACAAGGTACAGACAAGTCTTGTGGGATCCATGCCTGGTTCATTTGACCCTATAGGAGTAGGCGATGATTTTAGAACAATAATCTGTCCCTTACAGCAACAACAGGAACCTGACCCTATAGGAGTAGTCGATGATTTTAGAACAATAATCTGTCCCTTACAGCAACAGCAGGAACCTCTCCCTTTAGAACTAGATGATTTTAGAACAATAATCTGTCCCTTACAGCAACAGCAGGAACCTCTCCCTTTAGAACTAGGAGTTGATTATAAAACAATAATCTGTCCCTTACAGCAACAGCAGGAACCTGACCCTATAGGAGTAGGTGATGATTTTCAAACAATAATCTGTCCCTTACAGCAACAGCAGGAACCTGACCCTATAGGAGTAGGCGATGATTTTAGAACAATAATCTGTCCCTTACAGCACCAGCAGGAACCTCTCCCTTTAGAACTAGGAGATGATTTTAGAACAGTTATCTGTCCCTTACAGCACCAGCAGGAACCTCTCCCTTTAGAACTAGATGATTTTAGAACAATAATCTGTCCCTTACAGCAACAGCAGGAACCTCTCCCTTTAGAACTAGGAGATGATTATAGAACAATAATCTGTCCCTTACAGCAACAGCAGGAACCTGACCCTATAGGAGTAGGTGATGATTTTCAAACAATAATCTGTCCCTTACAGCAACAGCAGGAACTTGATCCTATAGGAGTAGGCGATGATTTTAGAACAATAATCTGTCCCTTACAGCACCAGCAGGAACCTCTCCCTTTAGAACTAGGAGATGATTTAGAACAATTATCTGTCCCTTACAGCACCAGCAGGAACCTCTCCCTTTAGAACTAGGAGATGATTATAGAACAATAATCTGTCCCTTACAGCAACAGCAGGAACCTGACCCTATAGGAGTAGGAGATGATTTTAGAACAATAATCTGTTCCTTACAGCAACAGCAAGAACAAGACCCTATAGGAGTAGGCAATGATTTTAGAACAATAATCTGTCCCTTACAGCAACAGCAGGAACCTGACCCTATAGAAGTAGGCGATGATTTTAGAACAATAATCTGTCCCTCTAAGCAGTAGACTCTACCTAGTCCAGTCAGATCGTTCTGTAATGCAGGATGAGATGTTATTTGATCTGCAATCTGTCCCTCACAGCGCCGGCAGCATCCTCTCCCTATACTAGCCAGAGAGCATGTGACATGCAGCACTAAGTGACTCCAGCTTATAAAGAGGCTGGGTCACATGATGCACTGGCCAATCACAGCCATGCCATTAGTAGGCGTGGCTGTGATGACTTCTAAGGGCAAACCAGTGAAATGCTTGTTGATTGGCTGCCCTGCAGCTATTCAACAGGCGGGATCAAATAACCGAACCCAGAACCCGATCACAAACTTTTTTTCAAATGTTCGGGTCCGGGTCACGGACACCCCAAAGTTCGGAACGGACCCAAACTTTACAGTTCGGGTTCGCTCAGCTCTAGTTAGCATTGCATATAGAGTTGTTGCTTTAAGGATAGAGAAGCAAGTGATCAACAGAGCGAACGCAGTGCCCTCCTCATAGACACAGTAAATTTTAAATGCCTTGCTTACCTCACTGCTAATTATGTTTTCCATTTTTTTTTTGTTAAGTGACTTGCAAACTTTACAATGTCACTGTGCTCTGGGTTACTCCTATGCTCTTCGTTTTATGTAATATCACAACATGCAGAAACGAGAGGTGTCAATACTCCACATTCTACAAAATTTGACATACTTAACAAGGGCACAGGTTTTCTGAGTACAAATAATTCTCCCTTGCCATTTGCTTTCTTCAAAGTCTGCAAATAGAATTATGTTGGAGAGAATTTCCACTGAAGCATTTACAACTGTGACTAAGTGACTTATTTAATGAACTACAATCTCTAAATAGGAAATACACCAAAACACTGCCATGCATACAGCAAGAAGTGGCTGAAATTGAGTGCTATTGATATAGTGATTAAATAAAATTGGAGAGAGGCATAAAGTAACAAAAGGCAACAATGCAGAACTCATTTAATGAATATAGTGCTGTGAGGTTAAATGCATTGGTCAAATGACGATGTAGGGAACTAGAGTCTTGTAAAAAAACTATGGTTCAAACCCTAGTGGGATTATGGCCTTCCACACTCATGTTTTGTAACATAAGGCAAATGTACACAGTAGTTGAAAACTGCACTGATTAGGGAATGACAGCCTGAAAATACAAAGTTTATAATCAACTAGTATAAGTTTGAATTGTAGTTAAAATACAATTCCACCATTTTTCACTCTCCTCTTTGCCTACTTTAACCTAGATTTTCATTCTCCATAGGGTGTATAGGACACCAGAATTTTTGTGTACTATTGCCTTAAGAGCTAATCTGCATTTTCCTAGATTTGGTAATGCGGTGGTCCTTGATACACTTATTATGGCGTTGTCCGAAATTCCAGAGGTATTGGGTGGAGTTGTGGGCACACTTAATGGGATTTTAAACGTGAACCTTCCAGTGGATCCTCTTACATCATGGGTCTCAAACTGGTGGCCCTCCAGCTGTTGAAAAACTACAAGTCCCATCATGCCTCTGCTCGTGGGAGTCATGCTTGTTACTGTCAGCCTTGCAATGCCTCATGGGACTTGTAGTTTCATAACAGCTGGAGGGCCGCCAGTTTAAGACCCCTGTCTTACATGCTTATTGAGCTACGTTGATTTTTTCATTGCTTAACCACTTCAATACCAGGTACTTACCCCCCTTCCTGCCCAATTTTCAGCTTTCAGCACTGTTGCACTTTGAATGGCAACTGCGCGGCCCTGCGACGCTGTACCCAAACAAAATTTTTATCACTTTTTTCCACAAATAGAGCTTTCTTTTGGTGGTATTTGATCACCTCTGCAGTTTTTATTTTTTGCGCTAAAAATAAAAAAAGACCGACATTTTTGAAGAAAAAAAGTTCTCTGTTTCTGTCACAAAACTTTGTAAACAAGTACATTTTCTCCATCACTGATGGGCACTGATGAGGCTACATGATGGGCACTGACGAGGCAGTACTAATTGGCACTGATGAGACGGCACTGATGAGGTGGCACTGACGGGCACTGATGATGAGGCACTTATATGCAGCACTGATGGGCATTGATAAGCAGCACTGACGAGCACTGATAGGTGGCACTGATATGCAGCGCTGACGGGCACTGATAAGCGGCACTGATGGGTGGCACTGGGCACTGATAGGTGGCACTGATGGGCACTGATAGGTGGCACTGGTGGGCACTGGTGGGTGGCAATGACAGATTGCGCTGTTAGGTTGTCATTCCCTGGTGGTCCTGGGTGGCATCTGAATATGGATATGAGTGCTATCCATGTTGGGCATTGTGCCCCTTACCTGGTGGTCTAGGGTGGGTTTCCTGGTGGTCTAGGATGGGCTCCCTGGTGGTCAGGATGGGCTCCCTGGTCATCTCCCTGGTGGTCCTGGGTAAGCTCTCCCTGGTGGTCCCTGGGTAGGCTCCCTGGTGATCCTGGGTGGCGATCCTAGGGGGGGCTGCACTGATAAACATTCAGCGCAGACCCCCCCTGTCAGGAGACCTGCCAATCGGTTCCCCCCTACTCACGTCTGCAGATGGGAGTAGAGGAAAAGCAGATAAACGGCTCTTCCTGTTTACACCGTGACCAGCTGGGATTGGTCACGGCTGATCACGTGGTAAAGAGCTTCCTATGGAAGCTCTTTACCGAGATCGGTAATGCGGTGGGTCAGACTAACACACCGCACCACCGTTCGCTGTGATGTGGTTATCCTGAAAGACGTCAATGGACATCCAATCAGGATAACTGAACCACTGCCCGGCCATCATTTGTCTATAGGCCGGGCGGGAAGTGGTTAAGCCACCAATGTGGATAACTGTTATATGTGCACTGTTCAAAGGCAAATCGCCCTTAAGTGGACTTCCCCACATCCTCCATTCATTTCTAACTGGATATTTATTCCTAATAAGTCAATTTCTTAGGAGAGACACACCTTTTTTCTTAGAATTTCTTTAAAAAGGTTTGATACTATTTGGTCACCTTGGTTGGCCCATATGCAATGTTGTTTTTTTATTTTTTTCTGTGTTATGTATTTTGTATGTATTTTTCATTTGTTATGTATTTCTGGGTTGAGTTCATTTTGTTTACTTGTTTATTTGTATAAAACCTCTTTCAAATAAAATAAAAATCAGAAAAAAAAGCAGTTAAAATACAGACAGAGCCAGAAACCATCTTGTGATCCTTTGTATTGCTCCCAGTGTTATTTTGATATCAAATTTCGATTTACTTTTAGTTATAATCTTTTGACTAAAATGCCATTTTAGTTTTAATTGTATTTTAGTCTTTTGACTAAAATGCCATTTTAGTTTTATTATATTTTGTTAGACTAAAATCCCCAGTACATTTTAGTCAACTAAAATCTTAGTTAAATTTTAATGCATTATTTCTTTAGAACTGCCAAACATTATATACTCCTGGAGTAAAAATCCAATAAGATGTTTATTATTTATGGTATTGAGGTTTAAACATGCAGAACAAACACAGATTTAGCCATTGTGATGCATATTCAATTTAGTTTTAGTCATATATAGTCATATTTTAGTCATCTGAATTGTTTTAGTTTTAGTCATATTTTGGTTGACTAAAATAGTATTAATTTAGTAGACGAAAATATTTTAGTCGACAAAATTAACACTGATTGTTCCTATTGTTCTGAGCCATCCACTGTAATATAGAACAGTATGTGACCAATCATAACCGCCTGATCTTCAATCATTCTAGTACCATTGAGCGGCTACATAATCCCTTTCCACTATTAAAGATTTCCTCTGCAGATTTTATCTTTAGGTGGAGGTAGGTTTCTAAATGTTCTTGCCTGGTACACATTTCCTCGGACAAGACTGCTCCCAAGCAAACATCAGAGGCATCTGTTTATACAATAAATTCTTTACTAAAGTTTTTAAGAGTCTTCAGTTCTTGAAAACCTCTCTATGCCTCTCATTTCATTTCAGCATGGTGTACTTGCTGCCAGTGGGGCAAGGTCAATCAGTGCCCAGGGCAAAGATGCCAAATTGCATCCCCTCTTCCCAGACCCAAGAATTATCTCCAGCATCGATGTCAGTGGACGCATTAATAACCCCTAGGATTGGTGTCAGTGGGCGCCATGATAACTCCCAGCATAGGTGCCAGTGGAAGCCATAGTAACTCCCAACACAGGTATCAGAAGACGCATTAATAACCCCCAGCATTGGTGTCAGCGGATGCATTAATAACTCCCAGCATTGGTGCCAGTGAACACCATAACAACCTCCAACACAGGTATCAGAGGATGCATTAAAGAGGGTTGGGTTTACTTCCTCTGTATTCCCCTGCAAAGTAGATGCATAATGGGCTACTATGCATCGCATAGTAGCTCATTATGGGTCACTTATCTGCAAACAAAGCCTGCAATGTCTAGTGATGTTGCCTGTGCTGGCCGCGTCCATCTTTTGCCCCTCTTCCTTGAAGGGCCTATGGGCCGCGATCTCCAACTCTGTGACTGGCCAGAGTCGCATGCGCGCGGAAACCGCCAGTCACAGCACGATCACAGAGCACAGAGGCCGTTTCTTCACTGCGCATGTGTCGAATGACGTCGGCACATGCAGTACACTGTATATCTCCTGAACCGTGAAGGTTTGGGAGATATGCAGGGCACCTACAGGTGAGCCTTATTATAGGCTTACCTGTAGGTGAAAGTGGTTGTCACGAGCTGACAACCACTTTAATAGCTCCCAGCACTCGTGTCAGTGGATGCCAATAATAGCCCCAAACACAGGTATCAGAGGATGCATTAATAACCCTGAGCATTGATGTCAGTGGACACATTAATAATCCCCAACATAGGTATCAGCCAGGTGGGAGGGCAGGCAGGCTGGATCTTCAAAGCTGGCCGTATCCCCATCCTGCCCACACAACAAGCAGCCTACACTAGTGCCTGAAACTGCCAGAGGAGGTAGACTGAGAAGATCTAGTCCTGTAGCTGGAGGGAAGTGGGAGCAAAATCCTCCCTCCAGCAGCTATGGAAGTCTGCACTGTGCTCTGCTCTAAATGACAGGAGTGATGGCAGCCTCACTCCTATCATTCAGGCAGCTAGAGAGCTGAGCGCTCATCTGCTCTCAGCGCCCCCTTTCTACATAGTGCCTCCACGCCCGGGGAATGTTCCCCTTCCATCCACCCCTTGTCCCGACCCTGCTTGCTACCTTTGGTGAGACCAGTAACTGGAAATCCACAGCAAAAAATGAGTAGGACATCTTCAATATTTCTATAACAACCAGAAAGGCTCCAACCTGGAGGGTACCAATTTTTAAATGTTTCAGTCGTGTCCATTAGAAGCTTTTTGACCCCCACCCAATGTTATAGCCAAAATACCAGGCTTCATCCAGGCCTGTTGTGAATTATTATGGATTGGCTGTTAACCCAGTCTTACAAATGGAATCTGGACCTTGCATATAGGTGGGAATTGCAGCCAAGACTGAGAATGACAACATCATAGATATGCCAAAACATACGCTTTGTAGGGATTAAGAATGCAGCCCATCTGGTGTTACAAAAGCTGTCTTTTCCTTTGCCCTGTCTGTTAAGGGAACCTGCCAATACCTTTTAGTAAGATCGAGGGTGGTAAGGTCCCTGGCAGGATTCACCCATTCCATTAACTCATACACCCGAGGCATGGAATAAGCATCAAATTTGGATATTTCATTTAGTTTCCTGAAGTCGTTGAAGAACCTCAGGCTGCCATCTGTGTTAGGGATGAGGATAAAAAAAGCAAAAATCCCCAAAAAATATCCCAGGGGATACTTGAAGGAGGCAGGTTATTGGAAAGCTATACTCCAGGTAATGTATACTGAAATGTGTGTCTGTACGATGCTCTTTAATATAGACATGTCTGAATTCTTTACCATTTTGTTACATTCAGATGGCATAAGGTTACAGAACAAGCATACAGATTGTTCTTCAACTACTAGGTGACCTCCTAATAATAGCTTGATACTATGTATAATCAGGACTCTGCTGAAAACAGAGCCTGAAATCTTTACTAAATTCAGAAGTAAACTGATTTTTCCTAGAAAGCCATTTCAGCAAGTCCCATAACACGATCCTATCTAAAAGTGTCTCACCCTTATTAAAGCATGAATTAGAATCTCCTCCAGAGACTTGCTGCTGGATCAATGTACACAGTGTTATTGGAGTTCTCACTAGAACTAGAATCAGATTAATTTACTGGTGAACGTGCCTCATTTTGTAAATCAGCAGATCATTAACCTTAACAATGTCAGACAACTTGTCATAGCACCATTCATTTAAAATTCCTTGAAAAGTCTTACTCTATCAAAGTTTTGAAAATAGAGAATTAAAGATTAGCATGACTACATTTCAGGTATGTTGTTTCAACAGCTATGTAGTTTGAATTCTTAAGAAAGAAATAGAAAGTAAATTATATTTCAGTGGTTATATCTTAACCACTTCAATACTGGGCACTTAAACCCCCTTCCTGCCCAGGCCAATTTTCAATTTTCAGCCTGACGCATTTTGAATGACAATTGCGTGGTAATGCCACACTGTACCCATATGACATTTTTGTTTTTCTTTGTTTCTGTTATATAATTTTGTAAATAAGTATGTTTTCTCCTTCATTGATGGCACTGATGAGGCAGCACTGATGAGGCGGCACAGATGGGCATTGATGAGGAGGCACCAATATGCAGCACTGATGGGCACTGATAGATGCCACTGATATGCAGCACTGATAGGTGGTAGTGATGGACACTGATAAGTGGCACTGATGGGCACTGATAGGCAGCACTGATGGGCACTGATGGGTGGCACTGATGGGCAATGATGGGCAGTGATGGGAGACACTGATAGATGGCACTGATAGGCAGCACTGATGAGGAGGCGCTGACAGGCATTACTGATGGGCACTGAATGGCATTACCAATGGGCACTGAATGGCATAATTTATGGACACCGATTGGCAAAAAATGTGGGTACAGATGAGCACTAATTGGCATTACATTTGTGTACAGGTGGGCATCACTTGTGGGGCACTAATGAGCATCACTGCCAGGCACTGGTGGGCATTGCTGACGGGCCTGCACTATTAATCAATGCAATAATTATCACCCCCCCCGGAGAGCTGCCGATTGGCTCTCCTCTACCTACACCTTGTCAGCGCGAATGGAGCAAAGCCGATTACCGCCACTTACTGGTTGCCATATGATCAGCTGTGATTGGACACAGCTGATCACGTGGTAAAGAGCCTTTGTCATAGGCTGTTTACCTAGATCAGAGATGCGGTGTGTCAGATCAACACACCGCACCACAGATCACCATACTGCACACCCCTGGGGACGCGCACGAGCGGCTTATCCTGCTGAACGTCATATGACACCTAGTCAAGATAACATAACCACCACGTGGCCGTCATTCTGCATACAGCGGGTGGGAAGTGGTTAAAGTGGTTGTAAACCTCAGACATGAAATATGAACAAAGCATTTCCACCTATAGTGTTTACTTGCCTCAATCCAGAGCACTAAAGGGTTGATTTACTAAAGGCAAATTGACTGTGCACTTGCAAAGTGTAGTTGCACTCTGCAAGAGCAGTTGCTCCAGAGCTTAGTAAATGAGCAGAAGCTCTGCTGACTTCCATCATCCAATCGTGTGCAAGCAAAAATGCTGTTTTTTTTATTTTCCTTGCATGTGATTGGGTATTCTTTGCAAAGTGAAGATTTACCTCATTTACTAAGCTCTGGAGCAATTGCACTTGCAGAGTGCAACTGCAGTTTGCAAAGTTCACAGTCTAGTCGCCTTTAGTATATCAACCCCTCAGTGTAATTTATGTCTGCTGCTGTGCTCCTCTGCTTTTCCTGACACCATGAGAAAAAAGGTGACAGGGGAGGGAGCTCCAGCTGATTGACAGTCTCAGGGCCACACATTATATACCTAAGGGCTGCATTTTAGGCAACAGGGCTATATACTGTATATTCATGTGTAAAATTAGCACAAACTCAAAGGATTTTCTCATCTTTACACTTTTTTTCTGTATCTGCGGTTGAGAAGATGATCACAACCAGGGGAGTAACGATAGAGGTTGCAGGGGTTGCGATTGGAACGGGGCCCCATGCTCCAAGGGGCCCGTGTGCCTCCCTTGTACACCTGAATAGGAGGGATGGTGGGGGTGGCATTTAGAGGAACCAATCTCCTCCCTTTTCCTCCTAATGGAGGGGATTGGTTCCTCTATATGCTGCCCCTGCAGCCCCTCCTATCCAGTTTACTTGTCTTCTGCTGTTCCCAGGGTCCCTGTGTGCTTCCCTGGTCCCCCACAGAGATGCTGTCTTCCCCCCTCCTCTCTCCTGCCAGCTGCTGTAGAAGATGTGTCATGATGGAGAGATGGGAACGGGTCGGTAAATTTGTCATTTACCGTCTCCTTCCTTTTCTGAATGGACAGAGTCAGTGATTGGTACCAATTGGTTCATTCATTACCGATGCATAGTAAATTCTTTTTACTATACTTTCATTTCTGAATGAATGGGAGGCTCGGTACTCAACTATTCCTGTCCATTCGTGTGGCTACACAGATGGAGATTGAGAGCTGAGGTTTGTTTAGACCCCTGATATCTCATCAAAGCCCCTCAACAGAGCTCCTAAAAAAATTTGTAAAAAATAACAAAAATAAAATTGCGAAAGAAATAAAATGAAATGCTAAAAAAAAAAATTAAATAAACATAAAAATTAAAAACTACTGACGCCAGTGAAGGAACTATCAGGATTGGGAAGGTTGCATTTCACCACCATGGGGAGGCCCGAAGATGGCAGTAAGGGGACCTGCTGCAGAACTTGTGAAAGGGTGCTGCTGCGAGACCGAAATAAAGGGACCCGTGATGGGAATAAAGGGCCCCAGGATCAGCGAGAAGAGGGAAGGGCCCTGGCCAGGGCTCAGGGGGGCCCTTCATAATTTCTTGCACCGGGGCCCTGAAGGTTCTAGTTACGCTTCTGATCACAAAGTTTGTTTTTTTTTGCTGTGTACCAGTCTGATATATTTCTATTTCTGTGTGGTATGATCTTTAAATCTATCTACTGTGCTGAATAAATTATCCAGTACTGTGCAAAAGTTTTGGCAAGTGTGAATAAATGAAACAGGGAAAACCTCAGCGCAGTCACTAAGGGTATTAGCCCCCAAAAACAATAAATGTACACAAAGCAAACCACATAAATTTGAGTGAAAATTACAAAATGATAATAAATGGGAAATAAAATACTCTAAGGGGTTGATTTACTAAAGCTGGAGAGTGCAAAAACTGGTGCAGCTTTGCATGCTAGCCAATCCGCTTCTAACCTCAGCGTGTTCAATCAAGCTTTGACAATAAAACCTTGAAGCTGATTGGTTTATGTGTGGAGCTGCACCAAATTTTGCACTTTCAAGCTTTAGTAAATCAACCCCTAAGTGTCAATGTGTCAGGAAACACTCTAAATGCATATAATGGACTACTGCCAGTACTGCTGTCCACACCACTTGTGTTTCCACAAATAATGGGCAACACAGTGGTGTAGTGGATATCACTTTCGCCTGGCAACAAAAGGGTTGTAAGTTCGAATCCCAACCACGACACTACCTGCCTGGAGTTTGCATGTTCTCCCTGTGCCTGCGTGGGTTTCCTCCGGGTTCTCCAGTTTCCTCCCACACTCCAAAGACATGCTGGTAGGTAAATTAGATCCTGTTTAAATTGGCCTTAGTATATGTATGAATGTGAGTTAGAAACCTTAGATTGTAAGCTCTTGAGGGTAGGGACTGATGTATATGTATAATATATGTAAAGCGCTGCGTAAATTGACAGAGCTATATAAGTACCTGAAATAATAATAATAAACTGAAAGAAATATGTCATCAGGGAGATTAAGTCACGTGAATATATGACGCAACGAGTTGAGAAGAGCCGCGATGTCAGGCTGCAAAATACAGAAGACTACGCTCAACTATTATGTTGGTTGGTTTCATCCATATATGGCTGTATAGTATGTGTAGCAGAAGTGTGCACCAAAAAAGATGGGTATATACTTTTTAAATAGAAAATGTTTTTTTTTTTTTTGGAAAGTACTATATTTCCCTGCTTATTTAGAGTGGTTTATCAACATCCATCTAAGGATTGCAGCGAATGGAATGGATTAAAGAGCATCAGCGAGCTGGAGAAGGAAATTGCATCTGTGGTATAGGAGACCCCACTTAAAGGGGCAACGCATGAGACCTACTTGTGAGGTCTTGACATAAGGGGAGTGCATACAAATGTCGGTGAAGGGATAGATGTACATGGTGAAAGTATATTACGAAGGATTATAAAAACAGAGAAAGAACATATATTACTACAAATACTAAAATGCTGGTTTACAAGAATGTATGGACACTTGGGACTTTTGTGTTAATAATTTAATACCTTCACATTGAATTGCATTTCAGATCTCTGATGTTGGCCTATTAGTGGCAGCAAACTATTTACCATTTCTTGGTACCATCCGCTCTAAATTACAAGATTTAGCAAAATCAGAGCTGTCTTGGTCTGGAAGGTTGGCAGCCTTCAAAATGGTTCTTCTACTCTATCTATACAGAACCCTGCCTATCCCCTTTTCAAAACAGCTCAATCTCTGATCAACAGATTTTTATGGAAAGAAAAAAGGGCTGTGGGTTCAGCAAACTTATGACGGCAAGACGAGTAGGAGGTGTGGGGCATGTGGTGATCAGAGATTACTATCTGGCGTCTCTACTAACACAATTGAGAGCTTGGTTTTCTCGGCCGTGCCAAAACTTGTGGGCGCTGTTGGAAAGCCAACAAATTTGTGGTAACAATCTGTATCACTATTTGTTAGTGAATCTATTACTTCCACGTATTGATACTAAATTATCTCCCACTATCAAAGCCACAATACAAGCATGGCAAACATTGATACATACTCGAGTCTAGATGACTCAATCAAAACAACCATCCAACTTCCCATTATAAGCCTCTCTTGTGTCATCCCTAACTTAGCCATTGACCATTGGGAATCCAAAAGGATCAAATACTTGGATGATATACTAGTAGGCCCAGCTATCAAATCTTTCCAAACTCTACAAATAGAATATGGTCTATCTCCTTCTCACCATTTTACATACTTGCAAATAATGCATTTCTTTTGTTCTACTCAATCACCTAATATTTCACTGCCCTGGAAAATAGCCCAATTCTTTACTACACCAATCTCCAAAAGCAAGGGAAAATCCTTATTATACAATGCGCTTAATAATAAGAACACATTTCTCAAATCTGCACCCATTAGAGCTTGGGAACATGAATTGGGATCAGTATACACGCCTGAACAATGGCAGGCTGCACTCAGCTCCATCTACTCAGCCACAAAGATGAACTCAAAATATATTACTAAGGCTCCATTTACACGGGACAATATGTTAACCTCCCCTGAACGATTTATTTTGACAGCTAGAAGCCGACCTCTAAAACGGCCGCTTTGACGCGTTTTACATGTGGTGTTTAGCTGCCTTTAGTGGCGTCTAGCAGCGTTTGCGTCTCAAGAAAATTTTTAATTTTTTTTAATGGAAATGCCTGTAAACGAAACGGTGCTAGACGCGAGTTACCGCGTTTAGGCACGTTTAGCGGTGTTTACAAGCTGTTTGGCGTTTCAAATGCTTCTGAACTGGCATCTGAACCCATTTTTTTGCGTTCCAAAAAAAGCCTCTGAACTCAACTGCCTGGAAAAGACCTTAAACGACCCTGTGTAAATGTACTGATAAAATAACATTAAGGAAGGTTCAGGGGCAGCTGAAAAAACACCCAAATGCCTCAAAACGTCCGTTTACCAGCAGCAGTGTAAATGAGGCCTTAGATCAGGGGTAGGCAACCTGGGGCCCTCCAGCTGTTGCAAAACTACAAGTCCCATCATGCCTCCTGGAGTAATTGTAAATGCCAGCCTTGCAAGGCCTCATGGGAAATGTAGTTCCACAACAGCTGGAGGGCTACTGGTTGCCTACCCCTGCCTTAGATGGTATCTGACTCCTTATAGGATGTAAAAATTCTCATCACAATCATCGCCATTATGCTGGAGACAGTGTGGAGCCGTTGGTACCCTCCACCTAAAATATCAGCCTTATGGATAGCAGTATTTTGTCTAATTAACAGAATTTATGGGATTATACTTCCCATTTCCCCTGACACAGCTCTATTTTTCTTAGGTCTGTATAATGGGCCACATAAAATAAGAGTCTGAATCATACATATATTTGTGGTGACTCATATTGTGGGTGATATCACGCTAAGGCCCAAAAAAACAGTAAAGTATATAAAGTGTGTATGTATGTGGGAGAAGATAGGCGAGCTGCCAAATCACAATCAAACTAATTGCAAATCAGAACATGTAAAATCGATACAGCGCTCAGCCACATAATCAAGCTATCATAGTAATGACCATGATATGTAAATGAATACGTTTAAATAAAGAAAGTTCATAACAGTCAATATCCTCATGGGGTGGTTGGATAAATCAGAGCGTAAAATCTTCAAGTAAGATGTTGCAATAAGTAATCAAGTCCACAGGGAAGGATAAAAAATTCTCCAGTCCTGTTAAGATGGAGGCTTACCAGACATAGGATAAGTGAAGGCGTTGGACCCACACCGGGTACCAAGGTATTACTGGAAAAAGGTGTAGACGTCCCCCGCTCCCCCAATGGTTGGGGGGAGGTTCCCAGGATACTGGAAAGGTGCCTCCTCCAGGTCCAGGATCTCCGGATGGTCGGACGTCCTTCCTTCACTGTCCCGATGGTGCGTCACACACTCTGGGGCGAATAAGCGTGGGTCTTGCTTGAAAGACAAAGATGTCCGCGAAAACCAGCCACCACTGATGCTAATGCTCTTTACTTGCTCCTATTCTTTACTTATTCTTCACCTAAGTCCTGTTTTTCTGCAACCCTTTCTTCTCTACAATTGTTCAAAGTTCAAGAGACACGACTTTGAACAGTTGTAGAGAAGAAAGGGTTGCAGAAAAACAGGACTTAGGTGAAGAATAAGTAAAGAATAGGAGCAAGTAAAGAGCATTAGCATCAGTGGTGGCTGGTTTTCGCGGACATCTTTGTCTTTCAAGCAAGACCCACGCTTATTCGCCCCGGAGTGTGTGACGCACCATCGGGACAGTGAAGGAAGGACGTCCGACCATCCGGAGATCCTGGACCTGGAGGAGGCACCTTTCCAGCATCCTGGGAACCTCCCCCCAACCATTGGGGGAGCGTGGGACGTCTACACCTGTTTCCAGTAATACCTTGCCACCCGGTGTGGGTCCAACGCCTTCACTTATCCTATGTCTGGTAAGCCTCCATCTTAACAGGACTGGAGAATTTTTTATCCTTCCCTGTGGACTTGATTACTTATTGCAACATCTTACTTGAAGATTTTACGCTCTGATTTATCCAACCACCCCATGAGGATATTGACTGTTATGAACTTTCTTTATTTAAACGTATTCATTTACATATCATGGTCATTACTATGATAGCTTGATTATGTGGCTGAGCGCTGTATCGATTGTACAAATTTGTGGTGACTCGTTTGGCACTAGTCAGACCTAATTACCCCAACTTTAACCAAGGTAATTCAACTAACACAAACCCATGCCCCATATGAAATTCTATTTGCTTTCTCGGTAGGAAGAAGCCAGATAGCCAACTCGAACTGGGAGGTTTGGAATATCTGGTATCAACGCCCATAAAATAGCTGCTTCTAAGTTCACTTGTACCTTCACTTTCCATGATACAGTATCTCACAAAAGTAAGTACACCCCACACATTTTGTAAATATTTTATTCCATCTTTTCATGTGACAACACTGAAGAAATGACGCTTTGATACAATGTAAAGTAGTGAGTGTACAGCTTGCATAACAGTGTAAATGTACTGTCCCTCAAAATAACTCACAGCCATTAACCACTTGCCGACCGTGTTGCGTACATTTACTGCTGCAAGGTGGCAGCATAACGCGAATTGCCTTCTATAAAAGGCAATTCGTGCACATGTGGCTAGGGGGCGAGCTTGCGCTGCTGGGGGCGCGCTCTTATGCCTGCTGTGAGCTCCAGGCGTGTAGCCGCAGTTTGGACAGACTCGACGTCTGCCGCCGACCGATGTCCGCTGGTGACCCCCGATCGCTTACAATAGGAGAAAAGCGGGGAACCACCAATGTAAACACGGCGGTTCCCCATTCTGACAGGGGACATAACACTGATCTACTGATCCCTGTCACCGGGATCAGTCAGATCTGTTATGCCCCTGCCAGCCCACCCCCCTCACAGTTAGAACACAGTTAATACCTTGATTGCCCCCTGCAGGTTAACCCCTTCACTGGAAATGACATTTATACAGTAATCAGTGATTTTTTTTTTTAGATCTGATCATATAAATGTATAAATGTCAATGATCCTAAAAAAGTGTCAAAAATGTCCGACACGTCCGCCGCAATATCACAGTCCTGATAAAAATGGCAGATTGCTGCCATTACTAGTAAAAAATTGTAAAAACGCCATCAATTAATTCTCACGGTTTGTAAATGCAGCAACTTTTGTGCAAAACAATAAACACTGATTGCGATTCTTTTTACCACAAATATGTAGAAGTTTATATATCGGCCAAATTTGATGAATAAATTTGTTTTTTTATATATTTTTATTGGACATGTATTATAGCAAAAAGTAAAAGTAAACAAAATTGTCGCTCTTTTTTGTTTATAGTGGTGATCAATAGTGATCAAATACCATCAAAAGAAAGCTCTATTTGTGATAAAAAAAGGACGCCAATTTTGTTTGGGTACAGCGTCTCACAACCGCGCAATTGTCAGTAAAAGCGACGCAGTGCCGGATCACAAAAAGTGCTCTGGTCCTAATCCTTCCGGGGCTGAAGTGGTTAAGGAGAGTACATTCCCAGTTGTGTGGAAACGCGTTGGATCGGAGTATCTTGGTAACGCCACCCCACTGGTAGGACGAGTGATATCGCCGCCAGACATTTAAACTCTCATGCTTAGCCTTGATGTAAGTGTAACCTTTAACAGCATTTTAATAAAAAATTACTTTACGGTTTTACACTATGAGGCTTTTTTTCCCCATATCTACATGTTATTTCCAAACATTTGGAGTTTAAATTATTGAGCGGATGCAAAGTTTCCAAGCACGCTTGAGATATCCATACTGATGATCAGTGCAGCACAAGCAGGTTAAATCTGTGTAGGAGTGATCAGCTTGCTAGGGTGTCATAGAGCTAGGAGAATCTCATCCACAGATATGATCACATCCATATGGCGAGTGTGACCTCTGTAATAGGGATCCATCACTTTTGGTGAAGTGATACTTTGTAACATCTTTTTATCAACAGCATTTAAGACAGCTTACAAGGATACTTTTATTACCCAATTAAGCTTGTTAACACGGACTTTTAAGTTGTGGACTACAAGTAACACACACACCACTTCATTGAAAAATCCATTCATTTTTTGTATATTTCAAAGTGATATTAATGTTTTATTTTTTATCACCATCATACAATATAGTTCACAAAGATACCTTTGACACCTACTATAATTGGTTAGCTTGGATTTTCATGTGGTGGACTACAAGTAACACACACACCAATCAATTGAATAATTATTTTTTATTATTACTTTTTCTTAATGTAGAGATAATCCTTAGAGATTAAGAGTCATTGTGGATATCACAATATTGCACTAGTCACTTTAGTATTATTAAGTGATTGATTAGTTTCACAGGAATAGTATACCATTTTTAATTGTTTTTCCCTTTAAGGCCTCATACACAAGGACTTTTTTTTGGACCCTGCGTTTTCTGGCTTTTTGCAGCTCTCCATGTTAGTCAATGGCCCCATAAAAACGCAGTTTTTGAGCTGTAGAGGGCGTCGGCGTTAGTGAGCTGTAACTAGAACCCATGGCCAGCACATTCTGAGGCTGTAGCGTTTAGGTGTTTTTTGGCGGCGACGCAGAAAAATGCTCACTGACGCTCACTAATGCCCACTAACGCCGTACTGGTGTTAACTGGCGTTTTTTGACGCCGACGTTTTTAGGTTGAAAAATAGCAGAGGGCTGATTTTTTAAAAAAAAAAAAACGCCTATTGACACCGACACTCACCAATGCTCACTAATTCCGATACATAACGCTGAAAAACGCCGCTTTTTTCCCTGACGTTGGGCCCTGACGTTTTCTTTATTTTTTAAGATACGCCCATGTGTATGAGGCCTTAACCTTATCCTGGTTTTTAGTAGCAGCTGCTCCATCAATTTAAACCAGTGCAGGGTTTTTTGTATGTAATAGCTCATTAATGGCTGTGTGTTGAGTTATTTTGAGGGGACAGCAAATTTACACTGTTAACCACTTCAGCCCCGGAAGGATTTCACACTTTAGGACCTGAGCACTTTTTGCGATTCGGCGCTGCGTCGCTTTAACTGACAATTGCGCGGTCTTGCGACGTTGTACCCAAACTAAATTGCGTCCTTTTTTTCCCACAAATAGAGCTTTTTTTTGGTGGTATTTGATCACCGCTGCGTCATTTCTGATCGCCGCTATAAACAAAAGAAGAGCGACAATTTTGCAAAAAAAAACTAATTTCTTACTTTTTGCTGAAATACAAATCCCCAAAAAAATATAAAAAAAACATTTTTTTCAACGGTTTTGGCTGATTTATATTCTTCCTCATATCTGTGATTAAAAAAAAACGAAATTGGAGTTTATAGATTGGTTTGCGCAAAAGTTGCCGCGTTTACGGATGATGAGAATTAATTTCTGGGGTTTTTATTTTTTTACTAATAGTGGCGGCGATCTGCGATTTTTAGCGGTACTGCGATATTGTGGCGGACTTGTCGGACCATTTTGACACTTTTTTGGGACCATTGGTATTTATGCAGCGATCAGTGCTATAAAAATGCACTGATTACTGTGTAAATGCCATTGGCAGTGAAGGGGTTAACCTGGGGGGGGCGCTCTAAGGGTTAACTGTGTTCCCTGGGCGTGTTCTTACTGTATTAGTGTTTGACTGGCAGGGGAAGGGGAGTGATCACGGCTTCCATATAGAGGAAGGCTGTGATCACAGCCCTTCCCCCTCTCACAGAACGGAGATCCGTGTTTACATGCACGGATCTCCGTTCTTTCACTGCGGGGGGGCATCGCGGGTAGCCGGCGGAGATCCAGTCCTCCCTACCCACTCCCTGCCCCCCCGGACATAGTGAGCGTGCCTCCGGTCGGCAAGTGGTTAAACAAGCTGTGCACTCACTACTTTACATTGTAGCAAAGTGTCATTTCTTCAGTGTTGTCACATGAAAAGAAAGAATATTTACAAAAATGTGAGGGGTGTACTAACTTTTGTGAGATACTGTATGTACAAGGACTGTGAATCAAATTTGGCTGTTTTTGTTT
The DNA here is from genome assembly GCA_018402905.1 of Glandirana rugosa. Classification (NCBI taxonomy): domain Eukaryota; kingdom Metazoa; phylum Chordata; class Amphibia; order Anura; family Ranidae; genus Glandirana; species Glandirana rugosa. The sequence goes on along the minus strand of BLSH010482785.1, from coordinate 609,204 downwards.
TCGTTATTTGCTAGTCTTATTACGTCAATACTATATGTTTCCATTGACATTGCATGCTTTTGCTGAAGCAACATATACAGATACGACTCTCTTCTCTCTACTCGTTTGCAACTTTCTTATACCCAACCATCAACCAACGTCTTGTTTGTACCATTGTTTTCATAGCACTCTATAAACCTGTCGAAAATGTATTGAAATTGGGGGTAGGTTGTGTTTCTCCCTCTTCCACCAGCACAGTTTGTTCCCAGATGGAGTGCCTGGGGGGCACCCCAGAACCCTACACCCTTCGCTTGATGTTCAATGTTGTTTATAGTGTTCACCTTTGTATATTAATTCACCATGTTATATGCCTCTAACCAAAGACTCTCCTTACCTTGTCTAATTACATGATGACAAGTTATGTTTAACTGTACTTTTTTTCTGTATTTGTGAAAATCTTCAATAAAAAAATATTGACATTGAAATGTGTGTTTCATGAGCTTGTGTGAAAAAGTTCATTATATGGATAACTGTTATAAGATATAAGTTGCAGTATTTGTATTGTGCGGCACCTAAGTGTGAAGAAATGCTTTAAAAAGGCTTTTCAAAATATATATTTTAATTGTTTACTTTTATCACTTTACAAACTCATATCCATCTTATTCCAAAGGGTCCATGAGCAAGGTGAAATCCAAAGATTATTGTGAAAACCACCACCAAAAATCCCACTAGGGCAGTGATGATGAACCTTGGCACCCCAGATGTTTTGGCACTACAATTCCCATGATGCTCAACTACACTGCAGAGTGCATGAGCATCATGGGAAATGTAGTTCCAAAACATCTGGGGTGGCCAGGTTCACCATCACTGCACTAGGGTGTGTGCTCACTTTCCAGATGGGCCTTTATTATAGGGGCCAATCCAGCCTTGTAACAATGAGCCAGAAGTCTCCAAAAGCAACCATAGGTGGATATCAATTGGATACACTTTATAAGGATGCATTTACTGTATATTGTATACTGAATGTACCAAAATATAATTTTTATCAAATATTTGTCTAGATGTGTGTTAGCAGATTTACATTATCAAAAAATCTATAAGTTGTTCTTATATGATGTTTGGTAGCTTACAATGACTCTATATATAGTCCTTATATGATGTTTGGCAGCTAATAACATATCTGCATGCTGTTATTATATGATGTAAGGTAGCTTATAATAAATCTATATATACTGTAGTTATTACATGATGTTTCTTTAAATGCTAAAAACAAAGTCCAAAATTGGTATATTAAATACTATCATGTAAACTATAGCTAACTACTAGTATGTGTATGAATGTGAATTAGGGACCTTAGATTGTAAGCTCCTTGAGGGTAGGGACTGATGTGAATGTACAATGTATATGTACAGCGCTGCATAAATTGACAACGCTATATAAGTACCTGAAATAATAATAAAAATAAAAATAAACTGCAATAGTTTTTATAGTATTCACTTGTGTTACTAGCTAAAACTCATATAGTGCAAGGATTAACAAATTAAAGTAATTAAAAATTGAATTTTTATGATTTTTATCTGCAGTTTTCCTTAAAATTATCATAATCCTGCCATGTAACGCAGACTCTTACTGTTATTGGCTGGTACTGTTCTGTCCCTATCTTTTTATTGTTCTCCTGCGTTGTCACAATGCCGTTGGACATGGCACAGGTATGCTCCAATGAGAAATGATGTGTAGTATATGCTGGGGCAAGTGCGTTTAGATAGGACATGGCTACAAAGAACCTACAGGAGATAAGTGGCACTATAATGCATCATAGGATGAATAAAAGATGACATTTTTATTTTCTCAAAAAACTTAATTGTGTATGAAACACAGTGCTTTAGTAAATAGGATAGAGATAGATAGATAGATAGATAGATAGATAGATAGATAGATAGATAGATAGATAGATAGATAGATAGATAGATAGATAGAATGGAGAGATAGATAGATAGATAGATAGATAGATAGATAGATAGATAGATAGATAGATAGATAGATAGATAGATAGATAGATAGATAGATAGAATGGAGAGATAGATAGATAGAACGGAGAAAGAGATAGATAGAATGGAGAGAGAGATAGATAGATAGATAGATAGATAGATAGATAGATAGATAGATAGATAGAATGGAGAGATAGATAGATAGAATGGAGAAAGAGATAGATAGAATGGAGAGAGAGATAGATAGATAGATAGATAGATAGATAGATAGATAGATAGATAGAATGGAGAGATAGAATGGAGAGATAGATAGATAGAATGGAGAGATAGAATGGAGAAATAGATAGATAGATAGATAGATAGATAGATAGATAGATAGATAGATAGATAGATAGATAGATAGATAGATAGAATGGAGAGATAGAACGGAGAGATAGATAGATAGATAGATAGATAGATAGATAGATAGATAGATAGATAGATAGATAGAGAGCTAGAATGGAGAGATAGACAGACAGACAGAATGCATTAAGATGAAAAGCCTTCTTTGTGCAGATGCCCCCCTTGGCCCCCCTAATACTTACATGAGCCCCATCTCTGTCCAGCAATGTCCACGAGTGTTTTGGCCGTCCGGGACTTTCCCTCCCAATTGGCTGAGACACAGCTCCCGTTGCTGTCAATCAAAGTCAGTTAGCCAATCAGGAGAGGGGGGGGCAGGGCCAAACCCCAGCTCCATGTCTGAATGGACACATAGAGCTGCAGCTCAGCTTGGGTGCACCCATAGCAAGCCGCTTGCGGGGGCACTCAACAGGAGGGAGGAGCCAGGAGCACAGAAGAAGCACCCGAGAAGAGGAGGATCTGGGCTGATCTGTGCAAAACCACTGCTCAGAGCAGGTAACTATAACATGTTTGTAATTAAAAAAAAAAAAAAACAAGACTTTACAATCATTTTCAGTTGTTCAAATTCTTCAGCTCCCTGAAGTCAGCTCTTTACAAGAATCCTTATAAAAAGCTGCATTCCAGGCAGGTCTAAGTGACTGTGAAATGATTTCCGTGCTTTTCACAACTGGACTGGAACCTGAGGAAGAAGCAGAGGCAATCAGTCCGCATTTCAGCTGCTGAAGCTAATAAACTGTTCAAAGCAGCGTTGCATGTCTTGTTGCAAAAAGTACATTAAATTGGGCATTCCTTCTGATATGGCAACGAAACAAGGCAGGTCCTTTATAATCTTACAGGTCAAAAAGATTATTTTTTAAAAATTTGGAAACAATAAAAGTCCTGTTGATTTTCCTGTTAAAGTGTTACTAAACCCACAACAGTAAAATCTGTCTGTATATGCAGAATTGCATACTTACTATACTCACTGTGTAACTTAAGGGGTTAATCCTCTGTATGGTGTAAAAAGGCTGTTTGATCTTGTATGGCCAGATACTTCCTTCTTGCCCTGTCTACTATATTAGACTATACTATACTACATACAGGCAGGGTGGAAAGGTTGCACGTGCTCTGTTCAATCTTCCTGTTTCACATGGGCAGACTGTAGTGCATTTCTAGAGGCAGTGATTGTTTATTTGTGAACTGAGTATGTCATTGGCAAAGCACCAATCAGCTCTGGCCAGATTGTGGGTAAAGGGCCACTGATTCAAAGGAAGTTGCATCATCAGAGTGTGAAATCTCCTCCCACATGAACACCGTGAAGTCCTGGCTCCTTGCAGCTTATCACCTGACTGCAATATACAGATGAAAAAAAAGGTATATAGCAGCAGTATTTTGATATAAAAAGAAGATTTAGAAGCTGTGTGCACTGTGGCGGGGACTTTTAGGTTTGTTCAAAAGACATCAGGAAGAGAGTCTCTTCTTAAGCAGGTAGGATCAAATCTTATAGTCTATCTAAACTTAAGAATACATATGTGTCACGAACCTGGTGGTGGAGTCTGTCTTGTGCAGGGAACAACCGCTCTTGCGCACCCAATTCAAGGACCCCTGGTAGAGTAGACAGAGGGCCAAGAGTGCGGGATGGCACGAGGGCTGAATGGTCACTGATCATGTAGTGAGGTTTCCAGAAGACGTGCAGATAGAAGAGTGGTCGTACAGGCTGGGTCGGCAACGGGCAGGCAGGAAGGTACAAAGGATCAGGCAGATGGGTAGTCAGGTCCAAGCAAAGGTTCGTTCAACGGGCGGGCAGCAGAGGTACAGAGGAGTAGACAAGCGGATGGTCGTGGATAGCCGGGGTCGGTGCAGGTAGCGAACAACAGGTCAAGGCAAGCCGGATCAAACAGGAAGCAAAAGAACACAGGAACAGGTAGAGGGAGCTGTGGCTCACAGGTCACGGACGCTGTAGAGCGAGCAGCAACCATTGCAGGAATCTCCAGGTTTAAATAGCGCCACCGTGAAAACAGCCAGTGTTGCTGGCAAAATGTTCTTTTTCCTAACATTGCCCCCCCCAAGGGGCAGCCTCCGGATGCCTTACCGGGTGTCATCACCCTGCCGATTTCTTCTGAAGGCTCGGATCAGTCCAGGGGCATGGTTGTTTCTTTCGGGTTCCCACGAGTTCTCTTCCGGCCGAACCCCTTCCATTTGATCAGATATTGTGTCTCTCCAGCTCTCCGGCGACAGTTTAAAATTGCTTCCACCTCAAACTCCTCCTCTCCGTTGACTAGGATGGGACCCGGTGGTCCTACTTTTCGGCCCGAGAAGGAATCGAGGACCATGGGTTTTAGTAGGGAAACGTGGAAAACCGGGTGGATCTTCAGGGATGGTGGAAGGTCAAGTTCAAATGCCACCCGGTTAACCTGTCTTTTCACAGGAAAAGGCCCCAGGAACCTCGGGCCCAATTTTTTTGAGGGGCATGCAAGTTTCAAATTCTTGGTTGACAACCAAACATGGTTACCGGGTTGAAGCTCCATTTCCCCCGTCTCCTCTTGTCATAGGCCTCCTTGGTAGCCTCCCGGGATTTGGATAATGTCTCCTGAAGGAGTCGACAATTGGTGGAGGAAGTTGGTGACATCCTGTGCTGCTGGGATGGTACATTCCGGATTCAAGTCGGCAGAAATGTGGGGTGGTAGCCATAATTGGCCCAAAATGGGGACTGCTGGGTGGCCGAATGGATGGTATTATTGTAGGCAAACTCGGCCACAGGCAGCAGTGCAACCCAATCATCCTGAGAAAAGGACGAGAAACACCATAAGTATTGTTCCAGCGTCTGGTTCATCCTTTCCGTCTGTCCGTTTGTCTGTGGGTGGTAAGCCGAAGAGAACACAAGTTCGATTTCCAGCCCAGCACACAGGGCTCTCCAAAATTTTGACGTGAACTGGACCCCCTGATCAGACACGATGTTGCTGGGCACTCCATGAAGTCGGACGACTTCCTTTATGAATGTGCGGGCCGTTTCCGCCGCTGAGGGGGTCCCCTTCATAGGGACGAAATGTGCCATCTTTGTCATCCGGTCTACTGTGACAAAGATGGTAGAAAAATCTTCCGACGGGGGGGAGTTCCATGATAAAATCTATCACCAGTTGCGACCACGGGCGTTCAGGTATGGGAAGGGGGTTCAACAGACCCCAGGCTTTAGCTCTGTCTGTCTTGTTTCGGACACAGACGGGACAGGCCCCAACATACTTTCTACAGTCCTCCAAAATGTTGGGCCACCAGAATGACCGTGAGATGAGCTCAGCGGTCTTTTGTGTGCCAAAATGTCCGGCCAGTTTATGGTCGTGGCAACGACCCAAGACTCTAAGACGCAGACTTGCCGGGATGAACATTCTCCGCCCAAACCACCATAGACCATCCCTTATGGTCAATCGGGTGTCTCTGTCAGTAGCGGAACCGTCCAAGACCCAACGAAGTTGGGAGAGAAAGTCCTCATCTGTCAGCAGGAAATTCCGTGCAGGAAGTATAGTATCCGGTGGAGCAGTATTGCCTGGCTCTGTGAACATTCGTGAGAGTGCGTCGGGCTTACTATTCTTGGATCTGGGACGATATGTAAGGTGAAAATGAAACCTGGAAAAGAATAGCGCCCAGCGGGCTTGCCTAGGTCTCAGTCTCTTTGCCGTTCGGAGATACTCCAGGTTTTTGTGGTCTGTGAATATCAGAATAGGGTGAGAAGCCCCTTCCAGCAAATAACGCCATTCCTCTAACGCTGACTTAATAGCCAGTAGCTCCCTGTCTCCCACGTCGTAATTCCGCTCCGGTGCGGTCAGCTTCCTGGAAAAGAAAGCCACCGGGTGGAGCAGGGCCTTGACACCCTGGCGATGGGACAGGATAGCCCCCACTGCAGTTTCTGATGCGTCCACCTCCAGGACATAAGGTAAAGCTGGGTCCGGGTGCTTCAGAATGGGGGCTGACGTGAAGAGGGACTTGAGTCTCTGAAAAGCGGCTTGAGCTTCAGGGGACCACTGGTACCGGGTATTCTGTTTTGTTAGACGTGTGATGGGCTCCACGATGGCGGAAAATCCTTTAATAAATTTCCTATAGAAATTTGCGAAGCCCACGAATCTCTGTACCCCTTTTCGGTCTATAGGCGCAGGCCATTCCAAGATGGTGGAAACTTTCTACAGATCCATATGGATGCCGGTTGTGGAGATGATCAGCCCCAGGAAATGCATACTGGGCTGTTCAAACGAACATTTTTCCGCTTTAGCGTATAAGCCATGCTGCCGTAGACGCCCAAGAACCTTAGTGACGTGCCTGCGGTGTTCCTCCAAGGAAGAGGAGAAGACCAGGATGTCGTCTAAGTATATTATAACAAAGAGATCCAGGAAGTCTCAAAACACGTCGTTGACAAAATGTTGGAAGGTTGCGGGGGCATTACACAGGCCGAAGGGCATCACCAAGTATTCGTAATGCCCGAACCAAGTGCGGAATGTGGTCTTCCACTCGTCTCCTTCCCTGATCCGAATAAGATTGTATGCCCCCCGCAAGTCGAGTTTGGTAAAGACAGTTGCTGACCCCAGCCGTTGAAAAAGTTCTGGAACCAA
>BLSH010482785.1:536538-548668 GCA_018402905.1 Glandirana rugosa | reverse complement strand
TAGGCCACCTTCACATTTGGGTCGTTGCAGTATTCTCAACCCTATCCTTGCCTGCTTCCCTTTCCATATTACATCTCTGAATATAGTTTCCACTTTCTGGAACCACTTCTTAGGCAACCACACAGGCGCATTCTGTAGGACATACAAAAGCTGGGGGAGCCATGTCATTTTAATCAGATTGCATCTGCCAGCTATTGTCAATGGCAAGTTTTTCCATACCTTCCCCTTCTCCTTAAATTTCTTAATAAGTTCCAACAAATTGTCTTTAATGTATTGGTTTGGGTTCCTAGTTATATATATCCCCAGGTATTTAAACTTGTCCACTATCTGTAGTTCCTGCTGTTTAATATCTCCTTTCGGCCTCTCTGTGTCAATTGGCAAGAGACTGGACTTTTCCCAATTTATCTGTAGCCCCGATATTTTACCAAATTCTTCTCTCAGATCTACCACTGCTTCTAGGGACTCTTGTGTGTCTTCCAAAAACAGCAGCAGGTCGTCGGCATATAGCGCTACCTTTTCTTCCCCTGACAGCCTTCGAAATCATTTTATGTCTGCAGTCTCTGACCATCTCTTGTCTCATGTCTGCAGTCTCTGACCATCTCTTGTATCATGTCTGTAGTCTGTGACCATCTCTTTTATCATGTCTGCAGTTTCTGATCATCTCTTTTATCATGCCTGCAGTCTTTGACCATCTCTTGTATAATGTCTGCAGTCTCTGACCATCTCTAGTATGATGTTTGCAGTCTCTGACCATCTCCTGTATCATGTCTGAAGTCTCTGACCATCTCCTGTATCATGTCTGCAGTCTCTGACCATCTCTTGTATCAAGTCTGCAGTCTCTGACCATCTCCTGTATCACGTTTGCAGTCTCTGACCATCTCCTGTATCATGTCCCCAGTCGCTGATCATCTCTTGTATCATGTACGCAGTCTCTGACCATCTCGTGTATCATGTTGCAGTCTCTGATCATCTCTTGTATCATGTCTGCAGTCTCTGACCATCTATTGCATCATGTCTGCAGTCTCTGTCCATCTCCTGTATCATGTCTGCAGTCTTTGACCATCTCATGTATCATGTCTACAGTCTCTGACCACCTCTTGTATCATGTCTACAGTCTCTGACCATCTCTTGTATCATGTCTGCAGTCTCTGACCATCTCCTGTATCATGTCTGCAGTCTCTGACCATCTCTTGTATCATGTCTTCAGTCTTTGACCATCTCTTGTATCATGTCTACAGTCTCTGACCATCTCTTGTATCATGTCTGCAGTCTCTGACCATCTCCTGTATCATGTCTGCAGTCTCTGACCATCTCTTGTATCATGTCTTCAGTCTTTGACCATCTCTTGTATCATGTCTACAGTCTCTGACCATCTCTTGTATCATGTCTGCAGTCTCTGACCATCTCCTGTATCATGTCTGCAGTCTCTGACCATCTCTTGTATCATGTCTGCAGTCTCTGATCATCTCTCGTATCATATCCGCAGTCTCTGGCCATCTCTTGTATCATGTCTGCAGTCTTTGACCATCTCTTGTATCATGTCTGCAGTCTCTGATCATCTCTCGTATCATATCCGCAGTCTCTGACCATCTCCTGTATCATGACTGCAGTCTCTGACCATCTCTCATATCATATCCGCAGTCTCTGACTATCTCTTGTATCATGCCCGCAGTCTCTGACCATCTCTTGTATCATGTCTGCAGTCTCTAACCATTTCTTGTATCATGTCTGCAGTCTCTTTCCATCTCTTGTATCATGTCTGCAGTCTCTGACCATCTCCTGTATCATGTCTGCAGTCTCTGACCTTCTCTAATATCATGTCATTAGTCTTTGTCTATGTCCTGTTGGGTGTCTGCTGTCCTTGATAATGAATAGTCTGTGAATTTTATGTACGGTCCTTGGATGATGTGGAGGGACACACTTGAGGCCTCATATCAAGCTGACTGACCCAGCTACAGGGAGAGCGACTCCACATGGACAGGCAGGCAGCCTCTTTAGCGATCCAACCACTGGTGGTTTGTCTTCAGCAGCAAAATTGTCCGTCTGACATCCGCCTATGTGATCCCGACACTGCTGATATCTGCAATATCTCCCATGTGACATGGCACTATGTCTGCACCCCTTCTCTCTTTTGCTTCCAATTCTGACCCTATTGTATCGCGACACAAGTCTCATTTCTGATTGGTTGCTGCAGATTACCGCACACTCTGCACTCTGCATCTTCCGATCCATAGCGGGAGGTCGTGAGGAGGATTTTGTCTTTCTAATGGAAATGTTTGGTTTTTTTTTTCATTTTTAGGGTCAGACATGTGATTGCATTTGTTTGTCTGATTTGTTTACAGGCAGATGATGGAGAAGCGAGTTTGCATGCGAGGTATTGATTGGTAAATCCCGCCATGGGTAGGCAAGTGTGGATTAATGATGATTAAAGCGGAACTGCATTGCATCTGAGAACCACCAACCAAAAATTCCTTTTCTTTTTTTTTTTTGTTTAAATATTTTTATTGAAGGTTTTCAAAATAAAAGAAAAGAAAGATGAAGTTAGCCAGAGTCTATCAAACAAAAACTCACACATAAGATAAACAATAATAACCAAGTGAGTGAGAAGACATTAAGTTACTAATGAGAGGCAAAAAGCATGAGAGGCTATGCCATCACTCCAGACACCCCATCTGGGAACAATCTGTGGCCGGAGAGACGGAAACAACCTACTCTGCTCCTTTTCCCAGAATCTATTTAGTGGCTTTAGTTGGATTATCACATAAGATACTAAAAAGGGAATAACAATTATACCCAAAATAAAGACATATTCGAAGTTCTGAGAGTGAAGCTACTTCTCACCCCACACTCCAGGGTAGGGAGGAGATGGTGCCACTCAGAGGCCCTCAAGACTCAGCCAATCAATAGAAAACATGAGAACAAAAGAAAGGAAAACGAGAAAATGACCAGAAGAAGAAGAGAAGATGAGAGGCAAAAGAAAGAGGAAGAGATGCACCAGGGAATCTTAAAAAAGAGCAAGATGAGGGTCACAAGGGAAGTTTCAGGTATTTCTTCCATGGATCCCAGACAAGATCAAATTTAGTTGAAGTATCCAGGATAATATTAGCAAGCTTTTCCTGCAACATGATCCAAGAAATTTTCTGCTTAGCCACAGCGAAGGACACAGAGGGACATTTCCAGGACCTGGCAATTGTGATTTTGGCACCTAACAAGATAAAGTGGGTAAGTTTAAAGAGGTGTTTGGAAAGTCCGTCAGGTTTAAAATTGAGGAGGGTCGTCTCTGGGTTATGAGGGACTGGTAGGCACGTGACCTTACGGATCAAGTAGAAAACCTTATTCCAGAAACCTCGAATGCGCGGGCATTCCCACCACGTGTGAAAGAAGGTTCCCATGTATCCACATCCTCTGAAACACAGACTAGAGGAATTTGGAAACATGACTGCCAGCCGGGTTGGTACCAAGTACCATCGGGTAAATACCTTAAGATTGGCCTCCCTCAAGTTGATATTAGCGATCCCTTTAAATGATCTCAGGAACAGAGAACTCCACTTGTCTGCCTCCAAATCCACCTCCAGATCCTTTCCCAAGTCTTCACATAGGGAGGCTTGTCTGAATTCTCCATCAGTGATGCATAAAATATGGAAATACCTCCTCTTTGAGCCTCAGATTCTGAACACCATTTTTCATATGGGGTGATACCTACATGATCATTTCTAAGTTTCCACCAAGATGTCAGGAAATGGTGTATCTGCCGGAAACAGGGGGCATATCTAACTTATCGGTGCAATGAGATAAAGTCAAAGGGCCAGCGGACGTCAAAAAGTGGCCTATTCGGAATAAGCACTTATTTGTCCACCACTGGAATGCCCGAATGTCTAGGCCCGGTGGGAATTGGGGATTATTAAAAAGATGGTTAAGGGGACGGAGATTCGAGATTAAGTTAGGAGGTTTGAGGACTAAGTCACCTAGGGCGATGGAGTGGGACAAAGTAGGGGCGAGTATTGGGGGCCTCAATTTGTGGGGAGCCCCCACCACAAAGTCAATAGTGTGGAAAGGCACCGCCTGTCTCTCTATGTTAACCCAATCAGGTTTGTCCCCTCTGGCAAAGACAGTTGAGAACTGAGATAATTGAGCTGCCTGATAGTATTTATAGAGGTGTGGAAGTCCTAGGCCCCCTTGATTACGTCTCCTGTAAAGAACGTTAGTTGGACTTCCTAATTGGGATAGGGAGAGCTCTAAAAAAATAAAGAATCCTAGGTAAAAGAGTCATTTTAACCGCGTGTATCCTGCCCAACCATGAAAGACCCTCCTGATCCCATCTGGAAAGATCCTCCGCTAGTTTCTTAAGTAAGGGTGGATAGTTGACCTCGTAAAGTTGGCTAATGCTGGCTGCCAGATTGACCCCCAGATAGGGTATCTGATTAGTATTCCAGGTGAAATTATAGAGCTCTTTGAAACGGTGCATTGTCGACTCCAGGGTAGTGATATTCAGAGCTGCTGATTTGGACCAATTAACGCAGAGCCCCGAGGCTTCTCCAAAGACTTGAAGAAGGCGAATAACATGTGGAGTAGATGTGAGGGGGATGAGATGAAAAGGAGCAGGTCATCTGCGAATAATGCGCATTTCTGGGACCGGGTTCCACAATTTACCCCCTGAATGTCTGGGTTATCCCTGATTGCCAGGAATTCCATCGCAATTGCGAAAATTAGTGGGGAGAGAGGACATCCCTGCCTATCCCCTAGAGATAAAGAAAGGGTCCGAATAGTAATTTTGTAGTTTTACCTGTGCACTAGGGTTTGTATAGAGGGCTCTAAGAGTCTGAAGAAATTTCGGGCCAAAGCCCCATCTGCTTAGAATATCAAATAGATACGACCAATCAACTGTGTCAAAGGCTTTTTGTAAATCAACAGACAGAATGAATCCCTCCCTGGGAGGACTCCCATCCCAATTTGAGTTTAGAAGAGAAATGATATCCACTGCTCTGCGGATCTGGTCAGGGCCCTGCCTTCCTGGGATAAAGCCCACATGGTCCTTATGGATATATTTGCCTATAATTTTGGAAAGTCTATTAGCCAAAATTTTAGTCAGAATTTTAAGGTCATTATTGATTAAAGAAATAGGCCTATAGTTGCTAACATCCGAGTGTTCCTTCCCAGGTTTGGGGATGACCGAGACAAAGGCCCTGTTGGCCTCATTTTGCAGCGTGGACCCCGCTCGTAGCGATTTGTAACATTTTGTTAAGTAGGGGGCAAGTACTAGGCCAAAAGTCTTATAGTAGCTCGTGGAAAAGCCGTCAGGACCAGGAGCTGAGCCCTTCCTGAGATTACTAATTACCTCTAGGACTTCCTTATCAGGAAAAGGTTGTTCCATGGAAGTTGTATGATCTTTCAAAAGTTTAGGGAGAGAGATGTTATTTAGAAAAGCAGCAAAGGACAGCGAAGAGGCCGTTTTCCCCGATTCGTAGAGTTTGGCATAGAAGTTCCGAAAGATAGTCATAATCTGCTTAGGATTCTGAGTTAGATCTCCTGAGGGATCTCTAATCTTTGGGAATGAAAAGGAATGAAATCTAGGGGACAACCTGGCAGCCAGCCTAGGACTTATTTGATCTTTTTGTAAATAGAAATGGGCTTTAGCCCATTGAACTTGTTTCTTGGTGCTGGTGGTTAGGGCAAGGTTCAATGCTACCTTCCCAGCTTCTATCTGAGCCCAGGAGCTGGGATTCGGATTCTTCTTATGAGATCTGGCTAGGTCATGAAAGGCACCCTCTAACTTCTCTATATCGACCTTCCTCTCCCTCCTTAACCTGGCAGATAATTGGATGATCTTTCCCCTTATTACCCCTTTATGAGCTGCCCAATGAGTTGGGGGTGAGACTTCCCCATTGTCGTTCAATAGGAAATAATCTTTGATTTCTTTTTCTAACAATGCGCAGTGCACCGGGTTATTCAGGAGAGTCTCTTTTAGGTGCAATTGGGGATTCCTCCCCTGACCTAGGTCAGCTCTAATGTATATTATTACTAGCGAATGATCCAACATGGGAGAATCTTTAATGCAGGCTTTGGAAATTAAGGGGGAGACAGAAGCTGGGACAAATATATGGTCTATTCTCGCCATGCTCTTATGCGGGGCTGAAAAATGGGTATAGTCCCTTACCTTAGGATTGAGTTCCCTCCAGATATCTATGAACCCCAGAGAATAAAGGAGCCTGGCAAATTTTAGGCTATATCTAGGTGGACGGAGAAGGCGGGGTGGACCCAAACCCGACTTGTCGAGCATGGGATCCAAGGCCATATTGGAATCTACTCCCAATATTACAGTCCCCTCAAGGTGGGGCATGATGAGATTAAACAGATCATGAAGAAATTTAGCTTGACCAGCGTTGGGAGCATAACATGATAAAAACGTGTACGTCATAGCCCGTAGGGTCCCTTTTAGAAGGATAAACCTACCCTCTGGGTCTTTAATTTCTTTTTGGGGGGTGAAGGCTAAGTGTTTAGCCAAGAAGATACCTACACCTCTAGTCTTATCTGGTGCATTTGCCAGAGAGAACTGAGGAAATTTAGAGTGTATAAACTTAGGGCATGAGTATGTCCAAGTGATGGGAGTGGGCTAGATTAAAATATTTTTTCCTCTTCATGGGGGAGTTAAGGCCCTGAACGTTGCGTGTTGCTATTCTCAAAGAAGATGGGGTATTTGCAGACATCGTGAAGGTTTAAAAATCTAAGTCTATGTGTCACTGAGCGAGGGCTTACCTGAATCCGGAGGTGGAAAGGAAACGGCTTGCTATACGAGGAGGCTAAAGAAACGACCCACTGTGACCCACTATTTATTTGACTTCCCTGGTGCCTGAAAGGAGGAAGTAAAGATAGAAGAGTAAAAAACGGAAATAGCAGAAGAGATAGAGTGAAGGTAGAAAACATGGGAGGGGAGCGGAAAAGCCTTACCGCAGACCCCCTTAATTTCCTGGCAATAGGAGATCTAAGAGTCACCCCCACTCCCAGGAAAAGACAACATCGTATCTGCCTAAACGGCAGAAGTGCAAGCAACTCAGGGATTACCGAAATTTGCATCCCAGAGTCAGAGGGAGGAGCATGACATCCTCCCCAGCCAACAATTTAGATCAGAAGCAAATAAAAATTTAGGACTACCCAGAAAAACTAAAAATGATTAATAGTGAGAACAAAATTTCTGGGATAACTTGGGTCCCTCAACTGGTAAGGTTGAGGTCTCTTGATTGGACCCTTCGGGACTAGTAATGAAGTCACCTCCGGTTCCCTAACCTATATAATAGCCAGGGCCAAAAAAAGACTGCCATTGAGAGCATAACAAACAACAGACAAACCAAGGGTTATAATTAAGAGGACAGGCTGAGGCTTCCCCCCCCCCCCCAGAACTGAAGAGGTCCGGGAGAATGAGGGGAAGAGAGCCACCCCCAGGCTGCCCCAACACATTATCAAAATTAAAATAAAAATTTTAGAAACAACGGATCAGGAACAATAAACATTGTAAAGTTCAAAGACCTAAGTGTCCGTGGACACAATAGACATCACAAAACAAAAAGGGTGTCAAAGCTCAAGAGTCCAGGGGGGGTGAGAATCTTTGGCTAGCTTTTGTTGCTGTTTCCGCCACATTGGTAGAACGGGGCTCTGTGGGGAAGGCCTCTTAGAGGGGCCTACACTCTTGTGAGGCAAAGCGGAGGCGGGATCCAGAGATATGAGGTTAAGTCTAACCAGCAGTTGTTCCCCCTCTTGGAATGTAGAAAAGCCGTACTTCTTGCTTTTGTGAATGAAAGTCAAGCGGAACGGGAACGACCACCAGTATTTGATGGTTGACTTGGTGAGGACTTCCAGTAAAGGCTTCAGGGATCTTCTCTTTTAGATGGTAGAAGGAGAAAAGTCCGCGAAAACTTGGATAGGGTGACCTTGTATAGTGAGATTAGGAGAGTTCCTAGATGCCTTCATGATCTCTTCCTTTACACCATAAAAATGGGGTTTCACTACGATATCTCTAGGTAGACCATCGGACCTCGGAGGCTGGAGTGCTCTATGAGCCCTGTCTAATTCAAGACGATGTACATGGATACCTGGAATGCTTTCCTTGATAAAGTCGCTCACGGCCATCTGGACATCAGTGATAGCCTCAGGAAGGCCCCTAATTCGGAAATGATAGCGCCTAGAACGATTTTCCAAATCATCTATTTTAGATAAGGCAGAGTCTAATTGATCCTGTAGATCTTGGATACGTGCCGTGTTCTGGTTGATTCTGGAAACTGATTGATCCGTTTTGTGTTCTATTGCGTCTATCCGAGCACCCAAACCCTGAAGATCAGCTTGGATAACAGAGGTAATTTGAGTGGCTGTTTGGGCCAGGCCCTTAGAAAGCATTTTGGAGAAAACCTCCATCATCATCTGAAAATCAGAGTGAGGAGGTGTAGTAATGAGTTCATCCAATGTCCGTTCCAAAAGAGAAATTGTGGACGCTGGTGAGAGGATCTTGGCCAAGGGTTGTGTCCCGGGGGGGGGGGGGGGCCGGAGATGTTAGAACTTGAGAACCCCGTCTGAGCCAGCTTCCATTTCCTCAGTAACCCCTGTGACTGATTGAGCATCTGAGGGCTTCTGTGAGCCCTTAGAAGCTGGGCCATCAAAACCCGGTTGACGGGAAAGGTCCCGCCTGACTGATCCTGTTTGCATAATCCCAGAGAGGAGACGTGTCCCAATGGAATTGCTCCCGTTCTTTAAAGAGAAGTGTAATTAGAATTATATATGTCCCTTGCAAAAATAGTGACAGCACCTTGCAACACTGCAAAAGAAGTAGGTCAGCTCTTTGTGTGGCTCAGGGTGATCCCCCAGCTGTCATATATGAGAGAGTAGGGCCCGCTCTCTGCTAACAATCTCAAATGCAGGATGAGGGTAAAAGAGTAGGCCCAATCCACGGCCTCTAGTGAGAGTCCCTGCTCCCAAGAGCGCACCAAGCCCCCAAGTTCCTCGCAGCCCAGGGCGGCTTCCCGACAGTTGCCCCTTCCTTCTTGCCCCTATGAGCGGGTCAGCCGAGCTCCGCTCACACAGCCGCCATGGATGCTCCGCACATGCACACTACTTTTTTTTTTTTTTTATGTATTTTCACATAAAAAGTTTATTGGTGCAAATGTATATGAAGATAATACATAAGTGACAAATGTACAGAAATGACATTGAACGTTGCTCATTTATATTACAGATTCATCATAAGTTCACTCATAAATTCGTTACAACCGCTGGAAACATGATGGTATCTCTTCAATTACAAACAGTCCTATTATATGTGTCACGGTACAAACAACATTTATGTTTCTTGCCATGAACTGAGCAGACCTTACCCTAACCAAACCTTTGGGTAGGTCTTGTAGTTTCATTCATCTCTACTAAAATGTAGGCATATATATCACAATACTAATTAAAGGGAAAGACTGTAAGAAAGAATAGATAAAAGTAGGATAAAAGAATGGATGATAGATAAAAGTAGGATGAAAGAATGGGATCAGATAGGGGAGGGGGGTGGTGGCGGGGGTCAAATCTTATACAATATTATGGTCATTATGGTGGTTTTGAGGAGTACAAAGAGAGTTTCTTCAGGACTCTAGGATGTAAGGGTGTGTGGTGCCTTTTCAGACTTCAGCAGTTTCAGGATAGCTTAGCCGTCATCCCTAGATACTGTTCTCAGATCTTCAAAGTCTTTTGAGAATCTGTATATGAACCATGGTGACCAAGTTTTGTGGAACCTTTCCAATCCATCAGTCGCCTGGGCCAGAGTCTCCTCCATGTTTCAGAGTTCCAAAACCCTTCCCAACCATTCTGATATAGTCGGAATGTGTGTGCTTTTCCTGTAGAGTGGGATCAGGGCTTTGGCCGCATTTAACGAATCTTTGGTTAATTATTTTTTGTACTGTGTAGCCCCGCAGGACCTGCTAATGAAATTTATATTTGTTCCCGAGCCTCCCGCTGAATATTCTTGCAGCCAGTCACTATAGCATTTTCACACAGCCAGGTGCACACACAATCCTGCCCGTTTCCAATGACCAGTCTAGGGGATGAATTTCCTATGCTTTATTGTTGAACTTGGATAGGAGAAGGGTAGGTATGAGATACTCCAAGTAACTGACTGTAACTGAGGACAAATTCTCCCTAGGATCTGTATAGCAGGCGGTCAGTGGCTTCACACAGCAGACTGACTCTAGTGAAACAAGTCCATCTCTAAACAACAAAGGATGTGCAGGACTTCGTTTCTTCAAGACACCAGCCAGTGTCTCCTTTCTAACTCAGTGTAGCAGACTACCAAAGGCACTTTATGGCAGGCTGACTTTAGCAGAACAGGTCCTTTGTTAAGCAGTAAGGACAGAAGCTTGACTCTGTTCTTCAAGACTCTCTCCAGTGTCTCCTTTCTAGCTGGCACACCCAATTAAGCTGATATGAGGGCAGGGGAAATTCTAGCAGCACAGTCTCAGGGATTCTCTCACAGATCTGTACTCACACCATGTCCTGGGACAGTCAGTAGCCCATTCTGCCAACCTCCAAGCGACACTTTGCCACTGCATTCAGACCGAATCCAAGGACATCCTCCCTCTGTCAGCTTTCAAAGAACTGTGAGTTGCAGCTTCAGCCTCCTGGATAGGCTCTCGGGCCTAGCAGCCAGGAGCTAAACATATGCCTCACCCCTCAAGCTTGGGTGGGCTGGGACTCCTAACATTGAGCCCATGTGCTCCCTTTTATATGAAGGTGTTCACCCAAGATGCAGTGGGTCACCACTCCCCTGCTAGCTGGTCAGAACCACCCCCAAATACACCTGCTGTCACTGGCTGAGGTTTTCTCCCTCTGTCCAATAGGGACCCATACTACTGGACAGGGTAAAACGATCTCCAGGCCATATGAAACAGCACCAGAGCACCCTGAGCAGACTTTACTTTAATCAAGCTCTCTGATAAGCAGACAGCATATAAATTTACCTATCAGTTCTTCTGTTAAGCAGATAGAGCCAAAAACGATATACACTCACTAGTATCCAAACTAGGAGGGCGCTACATCTGTTTAATCAGAAAGTTTGAGACATGCAGTAAGCAACAGGCTGTGTTAAGTTGTAGTTTGGTATCAGTGATTTTTTTTATTACATCCTTAACTCCTGTCCAGAACGAGGATAATCAGGGGCAGTGCCACCAGATGTGGATGAGGGTGTCTGCATCCTCCCCGCATCTCCAGCAGGTTTCCGATATTTGTGGACACCATTTATTCAGTTTTGCGGGTGTGTTGTACCAGTTTGTTAATAATTTGTATGCTGTGTCTTGCATTTTAGTACTGATAGAGCATCTGAGTGACAGGATGCAGGCATTTCTCCACTGTGTGTCAGTTACGTCTCTTTGAAGAGCCGGTGACCAGAACCTCCTGAACCTGTCTTCTGTTGGAGATTTTGGATGTTGTAACCAGAGGTAGGAGGTGGAAGTAACTCTTTCAGTCTGCTCACCAGATAGGCATATCGACTCCAGCTCTGTCGGGGGATCACTAATTCTTTTTGTAATATCTTTTTGTTGGTATAGCTGCGTATTTGGAAATAGGTCCACAAAGGTAAATGGCGTAGTCCCTTATCAGTTTTTAACATGGAGAGAGGTTTAAAGCTGCCCTTATGGAAGCATTCTTCTGCTGAAAGTGGTTTATCTGTGATTAAATGTTTTAAAGCGGTAGTAAACCCTAAAATCTATTTTTACCTACAGGTAAGCCTATAATAAGGCTTACCTGTAGGTAAAAAGAATATCTCCTAAACCTGCATGGTTCAGGATCCTGCGACTGTAGAAACAGGAGAAGACAGAAGGCCCATGCGCCGAGGCCGCGACACTCACCGGCCTCGGCGCACTGCAGTGAGGGCGCGTACGCGCGCCCTCGAGAAGCGTGGCCGTCGGTCGAGACTCTACGGCCGGCGGAGCCGGCCTAGCAGTCTCGCGTACGCGGCGATTACAGTCGCCGACGTACGTCCCGCTTATAGAGGACTTGGTACGTCCAAATCCTCTATAAGAAAAATGGATGTCCATTCGGAATAATATCCGAATGGACATCCATTTTTATCTAAAATCCCAAATGATGGCGAAATTTTGTAAATTAGTGTCTA
>BLSH010482785.1:454314-467407 GCA_018402905.1 Glandirana rugosa | reverse complement strand
GATACAGGCAAGGGGTAGTGGGGGGGAGATACAGGCAGGGGTAGTGGGGGGAGTTGGATACAGGCAGGGGGTAGTGGGGGGAGTTAGATACGGGCAGGAGGTAGTCGGGGGAGGCAGATACATTGCTCTGCTGACACCATCAGTATACTGTATATACACATGTGCACACACAAATATGTGAGCTTTGGGTGCACACCCTAATGCAATAGGCTGCACACACCTATGGCGCTACTTTAACTGGTAATTGCGCGGTAATGCAACGCTGTACCCAAATTAAATTTGTATCATATATTTAAACAAATAGAGCTTTCTTTTGGTGGCATTTGATCACCACTGGGGTTTTTATTTTTTGCGATAACTAAACAAAAAAATATCAAAAATTTTGCTATAAAACATCTCCAATAAAAACATTTTTAAAAATAAAATGTCTTCTTACATTTTAGCTAAAATGTTTTCTGCTACATGTTTTGATTTTAAAAAATTCCTAACTAATGTATATTGATTGGTTGGTGTGAAAGTTATAGCTTCTACAAACTATGGTATCTATACTTGAATTTTTATTTTTAAATTTTTTCAATAATACTAATGGCGGCGTTCAACCACTTATAATGTCCAATCATTTTTTTATTGAAAAGTATGCGTCATTCAACAGTAGGAACAGATACAAAAATGTTTATCATATCGTATGGATATCAAAAATGTAACATTTTGAGATGATATGATACATATTTCAACTCTCTCAGTGATACTCACCGCTATTCGTGTTTATCTCAAAATTAACTGGACCTATACATTAACATAGCATGTAGGTTGCCTGCACGTCCTATTGCTCTATTATTACTGAAAATTGACAATTTTTAGAAACGATTGGACCTAATAACCGGTAAATAATATCATAAAGATACAGTGTACGGAACAAGAAAAAGAGAAAATAAAATCAAATAAAAAGAAAATAAAAAGAAAACAAACAAAGGAAAATTCTCCGAGTTTGGTTCCGACAGTACATTGATGCCTAGTCGAGACTGGGCCCTACTCTATCTTGTTGTAATGCCAGTTAGACCATTTTTCATGGAACACATTTATGGTGTTGTTGTTAAGGGCAATTGTGCGTTCATAAATATAGTGAATGTTCACCCTATGTATTACCTCATTCACTGCTGGAGCCTCTATAGTGTTCCATCTCTTAGTGATGGTGATTCTCGCTGCCACCAATATATGAGCTATAATTGTTCTAAATTTTTTGTGGAAGAGGTCCAAATTGAGATTCAGTAAGGCTAGTTGTGGTGAGGGTCTAGTGTGTCTACCTGTTAATTTTGCAATCAGAGAAAATTTTGCATTACAAAAACTCCTGATGGACTTACAGTCCCATAAAATATGGAATAGGTTACCCACTTCTCCACAGTGCCACCAACACAGGGGTGAGTGGTCCTTGTAGATTCTAGATAATGTATACGGAGTAAGGTAACCTCTATAGAGGATTTTTAAAGCCCAATGTTCTACACAGTGGGACATAGTGAGAAGTGCTCTACAGGCCAGGTTCCATTCCGTAGTTGAAAATTTTTTTCCTATGTCCCTCTCCCATGAAAGTTGATACGTAGTTTTTGAAGTGGTTCTCACACTGTTGAGATGCCTATAGAACCATGAAATGCCTCCCTTTTAATCAAAACTAGAGTTAAAATAATTCCATACACCGGCTGGTATCTGAATGTGGCTTACGTTCTGCTTCTTTTTGAAGGAACTTATCTGAGCCCAGGATAGAAGGTCAGCCTGTTTGAGAACCTCTGTCACTTCTTTTAAAGTGGCACACCCCCTTGATTCCCACATACTGGTGTTAAGGTTAGGAATTAAAAAGTGATATGATTGTAAGGGGATATCTATTTTTTGTTGCGATGGGGGGAAAAGGATTGTTGTGCTAGTAATGCCCAAATCTGTAACGATGTTTGGATTGCTGGGAGGTCTGGCATCTTTATTAGGTTGCCACAATGGGCGGCTAGCAATAGGGCAGTCAACTCTTTGTTACCTATATAGGTCCTTTCTATTTCCACCTATCTCTGCTCTGTGTGCGGGTTGAACCAAGCTTTTAGTTGATCTAAAACTGCTGCATAAAAATAGGACTGTAACTGAGGTACTCCTACTCCCCCCTCCCGTCTGTGTTTAACCAGAACATGGTATGGAATTCTGGCAGGCTTCCCTCTCCATATACATTTTTTGAGGGCCGATTGGATCTGCAAAAAAAAAGATTTAGGAATAGAAAATGGTATAGTCCTAAAAAGGTACATCAACTTGGGCAAAACTAGCATTTTATAAGCTGCGATTCGTCCTAGCCAGGAGATTTCAAATTTATTTATTTTTTACATTTCTTTGATCATGTTCTGTAGGGTTTTAGGGTAATTGTATTCAAAAGTTTTGGATGTCGGGGACACCAATGCGATGCCTAGATATGAAAGGGAGTGGGATTCCCATATGTATTTGCATTTGTCCTTGAGGATATTTAACTGCGTTTTGGGTATGGAAACTGATAGGGCTGAGGTTTTTGATATATTCAGTTTGTAATAAGATGCCTCACTAAAAGCCGTGATGATCTTATTTACTGCTGCTATAGAAGTCAAAGGCCGTGTCAAAGTAGGAATAACATCGTCCGCGAATAGTGCAATTTTGTGGGACTGCTGACCTACCTCTATTCCATGAACATTTGGGTCAGATCTTATTAATTCTGCCATAGGCTCCATGATCAGAGCGAAAATAATGGGAGACAATGGACACACTTGTCGGGTGCCATTGGTGATTTGGAAGGGATCTGATAACATTTTGGAAGTGTTTACTATGGCTGAGGGTTGAGAGTACAAGGCCGAGATAGCTGATTGCATAGGACCCGTTATGCCAAATTTATTCAAGAAGACTCCTCGCAAAAAACCCCAGTGCACCCTGTCAAATGCTTTTTCAGCATCCAGAGTCACAAAGACAGAGGGTGCACTGCGTTTTTCCACGATTCGGAGGAGATCAAACATCCTCCTAGTGCCATCTGGGGCTTGTTGCCCCTTAACAAAGCCTACCTGATCCGGTTTAATGATCAGCGGTGTCACCTTGGCTAATCTATTTGCTAGCACTTTAGCATAGATCTTTACATCGGTATTAATAAGAGATATAGGGCGAAAGTTCTTCGGATGGTCGGGATCTTTCCCGGGTTTCGGGAGGGTGATCACCCCCACCCGAAAGGAGCTGGATCCAGCAGCCGCATTGCACACTGCTGTTAGGTGGGGTATTAAGATATTGCTAAAAATTTTATAATATTCCGCGGAAAATCCATCCTCCCCTGGAGACTTGTTTTGTGCCATTGAATTCACCGCTGAGAGTATTTCTTGTGCGGAGATAGGCTCATTCAATGTTTCCACTATAGTACTATCCAATTTGGGTAGATTAACGGAGTCTAAAGACGCATTAATGATGGCATCATTCGGTTGCGGAGTGTTAGGGTCTTTATTTAAATTGTAAAGGGATTCATAATATTTCTGGAATGCGTTAGCAATTTCTTTCGGATGATATACTAATTTATCAGTTGTGGGATCCTTAATGTAGGCCAGATGGGTTTTTTCCGATCTAGTTTTTAGCTGGGATGCTAATAATTTACCTGCCCTATTGCCTTGCGAATGATATTTAGCTCTTGTTTTTTGCAGAATTTTTTCCTGTTGAGACATTAGATTTATTCGCAACTCCTGACGGCATTTTAACAAAGCCTGGGACAAAACTAGGGAGGTATCAGATTTATTTTTATCCTCTAGTACTTTCATTTTTTTAAGCAGTGTGTCAATTGCGCGCATTCTCCCTCTCCTTTCCCCGGAGGCCAATTGTATTAACAAGCCCCTGCTAAATGCCTTATGGGCACACCATACATTAAACACATTAGAGTCTGTGCTTGAGTTTATGTTAAAGAATTCTTTCAGGTGAGATGACATTTTTTTTTGCGTTGACTTGAGTATTGTTGCGCCACATTTTCACCCCTCCCTGGACTCTCCTGTCATAAAGCGTAATAGAAGTTGGTGCATGATCAGACCAGCTAACTTCGTAAATATCTGCTGACTCTAATCGATATAGGAGGGAAGTATCTATGAAACACATGTCAGTCTGATGTGCAGCTGAAAAGAACGTGTAGTCTTTTTCCTGTGGATGTGAGTATCTCCAAGCATCGTGTAGACCCGTTTCATGTGGGATTGGGAGTATTGAGATCTTATTTTAGTCAGTGGAGAGGATACATCTTGATTTGGGAAAACAGTTGCATTAAAGTCGCCGCACACAATGAGCCCCCCAGCACGCACATTATGAATTTTCTTGAGGGTTTTGCGTAGGAAGCGAACTTGGTGGGAACTTTGGAGTGTAAACATTCACTATTGTATAGTTTTGGTCGTTTATGGAGCAATTGAGTATTAAATACCTTCCCATAGGGTCCTGTGTCACATTTTGACATTTAAAGTTTACAGAATCTTTAATAGCGATTAGAACTCCTCTTTTCTTTTCATCTGCACTGGCAATATAGATATGCGGAAAGTTTTTGTGTGAGCATCTAGGGGCTTTCTGGTTCATGAAATGTGTCTCTTGAACACAAAGGACATCGGCTTGCAGTTTGTTTGCCTCTTTCCACATTGCTGTTCTTTTATAAGGGCTATTCAAGCCGTGAGCGTTCACAGATACTATTTTCAGCAGCATAGCAATGTTATAGGGGATGCTAAAAGCTGTATTGTTAACGTGTTTGCAGCGGTATTACCTTGATGTAGGTTTTGCAAGAGGTATCTACAATGGGGTGTCCATCCTCCTTTAGAGGAACTCCATGCCTGGAACCCAGTTACCTTTAGTGTACAATTGATATTCGGCTGTACTGACAGACCTCGGAAAAGAAAACATGACACCAAACAAATAAAAACAAGAAAAAACATGGAAAATGTTAGAAAATTGTGAAGTCAATCACTGAGCAGCTACTGCTGCGTTCAACAGTTGGGGTTAAGGGAGCTGGAGCAGCGTCCGCTAATTATTTATTGTCCCTGGTTGATAAGTCAGGTTTTTTCCCACCTGGGGAAACTCGGCTGTTTGTGAGTTTCCCTTTAGGGGATTGTTCCTCTGGTGGCAGTAATTCCCACTTCCGGGCTAGGAGGAGGCCTCCTTCTAAGGATGTAACTGTGTGGGTTTTACCATTTTTTGTGATAAGTGACTTGGCTGGGTATCTCCATTGGTACATTATTTGATGATTTCTGAGGAGCTTGGTGATAGAAACCAGTTTCTTCCTCGCTTGAATTGTATACTGGGAAAGGTCAGTGAATAGTGAAATGCTTGTATAAGGATCCGGGAGCGGGTTATGCTTCCTGGCAAATTGCATCAGTTCCTCTCTGACATGGAAAAAATGAATCTTCGCAATTACGTCCCTTGGGACGTTGTCTGCTAGGTAGGGGGGTTTGGGAAGACGATGAGCTCTATCTATCACCAGCTCCCTCTATGGCACATTAGGGAGGAGGGAGGCGATGAGCTGGCGGACATAGCCGCGTAGGTCCGCTGGTGAGACAATCTCTGCCACCCCCCTAAATGTAACATTACACCTATGAGATCTGTCCTCAAGGTCTGCGATTTTTGCTTTTAGCGAGGAGAGTTCCTCCTCCTGATCGTTGTGAGCATCCACAAGCTTGTTATGTGCAATGGCAAAGTCCCCCATTTTGTCCTCCACATGCAGCATGCAGCACTCTCTCACCCAGATCGTCCGTTTCCCTTTTCATCTGTGTCATAAAAGCTATCATATCCCTGTGAATATTACCTTTCAGAGAGATCATCATCTCCTTCATGACAGTGTCTGAGAGGGGCTTATCCTGTGTAGGAAAATTCTCAATATTATCCATCACTCCACTCGTGTCATCATGTGAATTACAATCCTCCTCAGGCAAGCCGCCATCTATAACATCAACTGCCTGCTTGAATTTGGCTTTGGCTGGACTTGTGCATGGGGAACTATGTGTGGATGGAGAGCCGTTACTTTTCCCCGCTGTGGTGCCGAGACGTTCTGCCCGTTCTCCACTCTGCTTCTCTCTGGGCTGTGTGCCTTCGTTGCCGGCGCCTTCTTGCGAAGGAGATGTTCCGGCCGCCGGGAAGAATTCTGTCAATTTGCGCGGCCCACCATGCTGCTTTCTCTTCCTCATGGTTGCCTGGGGTGTTTCTCTTGTGTCCCCCACATGAGAGTACTCTTTATCAGGGAATCTTTCGCTGGATAGTTGCTGGTTAGCGGCTCCGGAGCTGCTCCGGAGCTCCTCTACTATGCGGCCATCTCGGTCGGAAGTTGGCTCTGCCCCCCTAATCTTATGTTTTTTCATGAGCCCTTCTCAGGAGCAATGTCCACTGTCAAAGGCCTCTGGAGGCCGCAATGAAGCCTGGGGCTTGCGTAATGACTCTCCCCACCTCAATGCCTAGACAGCGTGGTTACAAGATGCTCTGGTGGGGGATTTTGGATGAGGGGGAAGTGACCTTGTGTAGCCTTTAGCTGGGTGACTGGGTAGCTGGCTGGTGTGACATGTAGGAAGTGCGGCGTCGCTCTGAACGGACAGCCGGGGCCGCAAATTTAGGCCGGGGATCGAGCCGCGGCCTACTACGCCGCGGGTAAAAGTGGAGTAGCGGCCCAAGAGTGATATGGAGATGTTGTGTATGTCCAGGGGAGGATGATGGAGGTGTTTTTACCTCTGTGCTGGCCCTGTAGAGCTCGGATGCTGGCGGATTCTGTTTCAGGCTGTCGGAGCTCAGCAGATTCCCGTCCACATTGTTCTACATAAAGATGGCCTAGGCTATAAGAAGATTTGCAAGACCCTGAAATTGAGCTGCAGCACTGTGGCCAAGACCATACAGCAGCTTAACAGGATAGGTTCCACTCAGAACAGGCGTCGCCATGGTCAACCCAAGAGGTTGAGTGCACGTGCTGAACGTCATATCCAAAGGTTGTCTTTGTGAAATAGATGTATGAGTGCTGCCAGCATTGTTGCAGAGGTTGAAAGGGTGAGTGGTCAGCCTGTCAGTGCTCAGACCATACACCACACAGTGCATCAAATTGGTCTGCATGGCTGTCATCCCAGAAGGAAGCCTCTTCTAAAGATGATGCACAAGAAAGCCAACAAACAGTTTACTGAAGACAAGCAGACTAAGGACATGGATTACTGGAACCATGTCCTGTGGTCTGATGAGACCAAGATAAACTTATTTGGTTCAGATGGTGTCAAGTGTGTGTGACAACAATCAGGTGAGAAGTACAAAGACAAATGTGTCTTGCCTACAGTCAAGCATGGTGGTGTGAGTGTCATGGTCTGGGCCTTCATGAGTGCTGCCCGTACTGGGGAGCTACAGTTCATTGAGGGAACCATGAATGCCAACATGTACTGTGACATACTGAAGCAGAGCATGATCCCCTCCCTTTGGAGACTGGGCCGCAGGGCAGTATCCTTGCTAAAGAAGCTGAGGGTAAAGGTGATGGACTGGCCAAGCATGTCTCCAGACCTAAACCCTATTGAGCATCTGTGGGGCATCCTCAAGTGGAAGGTGGAGGAGCGCAGGGTCTCTAACATCGACCAGATCTGTGATGCCATCATGGAAGAGTGGAAGAGGACTCCAGTGGCAACCTGTGAAGCTCTGGTGAACTTCATTCCCAAGAGGGTTAAGGCAATAATGGCGGCCACACAAAATATTTACACTTTGGGCCCAATTTGGACATTTTCACTTAGGGGTGTACTCACTTTTGTTGACAGCGGTTTAGACATGAATGGCTGTGTGTTGAGTTATTTTGAGGGAACAGCAAATTTACACTGTTATACAAGCTGTACACTCACTAATTTACATTGTAGCAAAGTGTCATTTCTTCAGTATTGTCACATGAAAAGATAAAATAAAATATTTACAAAAATGTGAGGGGTGTACTCATTTTTGTCAGATACTGTATCATATATAAATCCTATATATATATAATTTTTTAGACAGATAGATCTTTCTTTTGATGGTATTTAATTTGAATGACAATTGCACGGTCATGCAACACTGTACCCATATGACATTTATATCTTATATACAGTATATATCATTTTTTTAGACAGATAGAGCTTTCTTTTGGTGATATTTACTCACCACTGTTTTTTTTTTGCTAAACAAACAAACAAAAACAGACAGAACATTTTGAAAAAAAACCTTTTTCTTAGTTTCTGTCATAAAATTTTGCAAATAAGTAATTTTTCTACTTCACTGATGGGCACTGATAAGGCTGCACTGATGGTCATTAAAAATCTGCACTGATAGGTACTGATAAGGCGGCACTAATGGGCACTGATATGTGGCGCTGGTGGGCACTGATGGGCACTGATGAGGCTGCACTGATATGTAGCACTAATAGGCGTCATTGATGGGCACTGATAGGAGGCACTAATGGGCACTGATAGGCGTCACTGATGGGCACTCATAGGCGTCACTGATGGGCACTGACACTGACAGACAACACTGATGGGCACTGATAGGTAGCACTGATAGGAGGCACTAATGGGCACTGATAGGCAGCATTGATGGGCACTGATAGGCGTCACTGATGGGCACTGATATGCGTCACTGATGGGCACTGACAGGCAGCACTGATGGGCACTGATAGGTGGCACTGATGGGCAGCATTGATGACACTGATTAGCACTGATGGGGCTGCACTGATTATCAGGGCACTGATGATCAGTGCTCTGATTATCTGTGTGCATGTCCCCTGTTAGGATTGCCAGTTACCGGCTCTCCTCTTCTCACGCTGTGATAGCGTGTGAGGAAAGTACTGCTGATAACCAGCAATTCGGTTTACACTGTGATCATCTGTGATTGGACACAGCTGAACACATGGTAAAGGGCCGCTGTGATTGGCCTTTTACCATGATCTGTGATCAGCTGCGTCTAAAGGAGAAGCATGAGAGGTGTGGTTCTGGGAGGACAACCATTGATGCCCTCCCAGAACAACAGAGCCGCTCTGTCTTTCAGCTATGGCTAGGAAGTGGTTAAGCTGGCTAAGTGGTTAAGATAGGATTTCAAACGAAAATGTTTAGGAAAAGAATGTTTTAAAAAAGTTCATTCATTTTTTCTAATCGTCAATGGGTCAAATCAACATTCTTTTTCGATTGGAGTGATGAGAAAATTCGAAGGAGCAGGATGGAAATTTTTCTAAAATTTCTAAAATTTTTTCTAAAAAGTAACACATTTCTTACAGTGTATGTGGTTTTTGTTCAGTAATGTACATTCATTGCAAAATCAAATGTTAAAAGCAAACACAATGTTTTGAACGACATTTGAATGTTCTCAGAATTTTCGTACAAATTTTTCTAAGACTTCTTTGCTGAGAATTTTCGTTGAAAATTTTATCCATCTATGGCCACTTTTAGACGCCTGTTTTGTGTGTCTGACTCTAAATTGTAACCACAGCTTCAATACTTATTTACATTACGTTTTATGGTGTAGAATCTAGTGTTAAGGCCACAAATAACCAAACGCCATGTAACAGTAAATAAATAAGACATGCTCTATACATTGATGTAACTTCCTGCATAAAAAGCATTTTTATCTTAAATGGCTCCTTTATCTTGTTGAGGCCACGCAGGATGGCCAAGAATTATGACACAGTAATTAATTATGATGGATGGGCAGTCAGAGCATTATATCAGGGTCTGCCTGCAAGAGAAGAATTCTTACAGATTGGATCCTTCACCAGCCATCACATCCGTGCGTTTAATAGCTGATATAGATTAACAGCATTATGCTCAAGGGGGATAATTATTCTTCGAATTTCCTTTCAATTCCACTGTGATGAATATGAGTGAGGAAAACTAGAACAATCTGCTCCGGTCACACAGTTACTTTGTAAAATACTTAGATTCACATAAAAATACAGGAATTATTCATTTGTATTGACTATCGGATGACAGATATGCAGAACCAGTGGTAAGGCAGGTGTATTTATCACCCAAGATTTAGTAGTTCTGCTTCCAATCAGATATTGTAAAGGAAGAAATCCCCTTTAAAATTTTGAGAGTTAAAGTATATCTGAGCCCTCATCTTGTAAAACAACCCATTTAGTTTAAAAAAAAGAAAAAGCAAAATGTTTGTGTATACATAAAAAAAAATATATATATATATAAATATGCTAGTCAGATAATCTCTTTTCTCCGCTACATAAATGGTTTAGAGAGGTGGGGGGTAGGGAAACAGCAGCACACTCATCTTCCTAGTGAATGGCTGTGCGGGGCGGGTCAGATGGATTGGACATGCTTTTATGCCTAGTGTGGTCAGTTTGAAATAGGGGGACTAGCAGGATAACCAGGTATCTCACACAAAGGAAGCAATGTAAACAGTACAAGATACTTTTAAGCACAAGTACATGATACAACGGTACTGTGATCCTAGTGCACAGTACCATTCTGAGAGAAACTCCCTTGAGGATAAAATCAGCAAACAGTCCACACACAAAGATACTAATTTGAGAGTTCTTTCACACTCGTAGTGAAGTGCAGTGCCTTCTGAATAGCGATCCTCATTCGGATTGCTTTTCAGAGAGCATTTGACAGGCAGTGAGAAAGTATAATACCTGATTGAACCCTACAATTGCACAATACTGTCTTGTAATCGCATGCATTTGCAGCACGGCTCTATTGAGCTCAAAGGGCGAGTTTGACAAGCGGTGCTGAATGTCAAACTCTGCATCCCAAATTAAAAATTATTTTCTTCATGGCCTCGGCATGTGAACAGCCCCATCCAGTTTTATAGTTTGGGTGGGTGCGGTACAACCTCTTCTCGGCCACCTATTTTTATTGCCCCCCCACCCGACTGCCAGTCTGAAAAAGACCATTTACTCTAATCGAGGAATAGAATATAACACCTCAGCCTCCCAGAGGGCAGTGGCACATAACTTTAACAGGGGCAAGCAGTTCACAGCAAATTGATAAAATAGAGAGAGGTGTAGAGATGAGAGATATAGTCTGACCCATTAGGCAAGGAGGGATGTCCTAGAGTCCATGCATCCCTCCAGGGCAGTGGTTCTCAACTCCGGTCCTCGGGACCCACCATCAGGCCAGATTTTAAGTATTACCTTGGGGAGATGCAGACCAGAATACTGCAATCACTAAGCAGAAATGAGATCACCGGTGAGGCATTTCAGTTATCCTGCAAACCTGGCCTGTTAGGGGGTCCCGAGGACCGGAATTGAGAATCACTGCTCCAGGGGATAATGCAAGAAGCCCCGTTTTCAAAAGCCTTTCATTCCTCCCAGGAGAAAGCTACACAAGGTAGCCTACATGCTGCTTCAATCTTGCCCCCCAGATAGAGAATTTAATACCACTGACCCTCTCCACAGTTCTTTCTTCTCCTGACCATTCTATAGCTGATCACCCAGGGTGCCCTTCACCTAGCAGAGGCAGAGCAACCATTTCACCCAAACGGCTCCTAAAGCCAAGGCTCACATATTGGTGGTGGTGTCTTGTGGTTAAAATGGGGAACTGCACCCAGTACCTTACCCTACAATGTCATGCATTCGGAGCTGACTTTGGTGGTGGAACAGCATCCAGTTATTTGGAATAAAGAGTACCCTATTTATTCAAACAGGGTAATGTGTAAAGAAATGAAGACTGATGTCTGCAAAACCCTTACTCCAAACTGGACTTTTCTAAATTAAGAAGCAAAGGAGACAAGAGGATAAGTGTGTGTGTGTGTTTTTTTTTTTTTTTTTTGGTGGAGCAAAATGTTATAGGGATATTAGGGTGGGTGAACTATTGGTTTTGGTGCAGAGCAGCTTCTGCTATTGAGTCTCCCTCAGCCTAGTGTCCATCCAGACACTCAGAAATATCACACAGCAAGAGCCTCTTGGAATAGAAGTGGCATTGGAAGAGATACATTCTGTACAACAGTGACACTGAAAACGTGTCCACTGTATGGAAAAACAACAGATAGTTACACTTTTTAATTATAAGGGTACTGATAGGTGCACTGATAAGTAACAGACAATAGAGTACTAATAGGAGGTAGGTAGTGTATATTTTTTGGGAAAAATCAATTGGCCATAGAGTGGTGTCTGGGAGTGGACTGGCATAATGCAGAGTTTGGCTTTGTCATGGAGCAGAGAAGGTGGTTTGTGTGCATGTGGGCCCACACTGTGACCTTTGGTGGAGCGAAGAAGAAGGTGAAACTTGAGCTAGGGGTGGAATGTGTAAAGTGTGTTTAAGTATATACACTATATTGTCAAAAGTACTGGGACTCCTTCCTTTACGTGCACATGAATTTTAATGGTATCCCAGTCTTAGTCTGTAGGGTTCAATATTGAGTTGGCCCACCATTTGCAACTATAACAGCTTAAACTCAAGGCTGTCCACAAGGTTTAGGACTGTGCCTATGGGTATATTTGACTATTCTTCCAGAAGCACATTTGTGAGGTCAGGCACTGATGTGGGCGAGAAGGCCTGGCTCGCAGTCTCCACTCATCCACTAATTCATCCCAAAGGTGGTCTATTGGCTTGAGGCCAGGACTCTGTTCAGGTTAGTCAACTTCCTCCACCCCAAACTTGCTCATCTATGTCCTTATGGAGAGGTTTTTCCCCAGCCTCTCTCTATTTAAAGCCTAAAAGAAAACTCTGACTGGTGTTTTACTTTAACCACTTACCAACCGGAAGGTTTTGCAGCTTTAGGACCAGAGCACTTTTTTCAATTTGGCACTGCACTGCTTCAAATGGTAATTGCGCGGTCATGCAATGCAGTCTTCGTCACGTCACGGTTTAACTTTTTTCACGAGACCAGGATTTCGACGTTTTGGAAGGCCAACCATTCACCAATTTCATTTTGTGGTCAGTCTCAAAAGAAAATCCGAAATTTATCTCTCTCCGACCCCTTTTTGGAGAGGTATTCCTGTATCTACTCGTTCAAACCCCACCTCCTTCAACTGATTGGACTTGTCTCAGGACCGGAGTTCGGTTATCTGGTGGAAACCCTACTTAATCACCTACTCACCTCTGACGCTCGGTCCGGAAGAGCGGGTGTAGTCACGGACTGGAGTGTTTACACGAAGACCTTCTTATCAGTTTAT
>BLSH010482785.1:438363-454304 GCA_018402905.1 Glandirana rugosa | reverse complement strand
ATTTCAGTTATCCTGCAAACCTGGCCTGTTAGGGGGTCCCGAGGACCGGAATTGAGAATCACTGCTCCAGGGGATAATGCAAGAAGCCCCGTTTTCAAAAGCCTTTCATTCCTCCCAGGAGAAAGCTACACAAGGTAGCCTACATGCTGCTTCAATCTTGCCCCCCAGATAGAGAATTTAATACCACTGACCCTCTCCACAGTTCTTTCTTCTCCTGACCATTCTATAGCTGATCACCCAGGGTGCCCTTCACCTAGCAGAGGCAGAGCAACCATTTCACCCAAACGGCTCCTAAAGCCAAGGCTCACATATTGGTGGTGGTGTCTTGTGGTTAAAATGGGGAACTGCACCCAGTACCTTACCCTACAATGTCATGCATTCGGAGCTGACTTTGGTGGTGGAACAGCATCCAGTTATTTGGAATAAAGAGTACCCTATTTATTAAAACAGGGTAATGTGTAAAGAAATGAAGACTGATGTCTGCAAAACCCTTACTCCAAACTGGACTTTTCTAAATTAAGAAGCAAAGGAGACAAGAGGATAAGTGTGTGTGTTTTTTTTTTTGTTTTTTTTTTGGTGAAGCAAAATGTTATAGGGATATTAGGGAGGATGAACTATTGGTTTTGGTGCAGAGCAGCTTCTGCTATTGAGTCTCCCTCAGCCTAGTGTCCACCCAGACACTCAGAAATATCACACAGAAGGAGCCTCTTGGAATAGAAGTGGCATTGAAAGAGATACATTCTGTACAACAATGACACTGAAAACGTGTCCACTGTATGGAAAAACAACAGATAGTTACACTTTTTAATTATAAGGGTACTGATAGGTGCACTGATAAGTAACAGACAATAGAGTACTGATAGGAGGTAGGTAGTGTATATTTTTGTGAAAAATCAATTGGCCATCGAGTGGTGTCTGAGAGTGGACTGGCATAATGCAGAGTTTGGCTTTGTCATGGAGCAGAAAAAGGTGGTTTGTGTGCATGTGGGCCCACACTGTGACCTTTGGTGGTGCGAAGAAGAAAGTGAAACTTGAGCTAGGGGTGGAATGTGTAAAGTGTGTTTAAGTATATACACTATATTGTCAAAAGTATTGGGACTCTTTCCTTTACATGCACATGAATTTTAATGGTATCCCAGTCTTAGTCTGTAGGGTTCAATATTGAGTTGGCCCACCATTTGCAACTATAACAGCTTCAACTCAAGGCTGTCCACAAGGTTTAGGACTGTGCCTATGGGTATATTTGACTATTCTTCCAGAAGCACATTTGTGAGGTCAGGCACTGATGTGGGCGAGAAGGCCTGGCTCGCAGTCTCCACTCATCCACTAATTCATCCCAAAGGTGGTCTATTGAGTTGAGGCCAGGACTCTGTTCAGGTTAGTCAACTTCCTCCACCCCAAACTTGCTCATCTATGTCCTTATGGAGAGGTTCTTCCCCAGCCTCTCTCTATTTAAAGCCTAAAAGAAAACTCTGACTGGTGTTTTACTTTAACCTAACCCCTAACAGACTATGTTAAACCCTTCAAATTCCCTTCTAATCCATACTTACTTTGTTAGTTCTCAGTTTAGCCAATATTAGCCATTGTCTGAAATTCAGCCATCAATTTTATTGTAGAGAAGGTGTGAGTTGGTTCAGCTTTTCAACTTCATAGTTTGCCAATTTTTCAGATCAATTCATAAACCTTTCCCAAGGTATTTCCAAAGCAGTGATTTGCAGCCCCTCAAACTTCAAAACAAAAGTGCCAATTTTTGGCAGTAACAAAATAGGTGGGAACTGCTCAGAATGCCAAGCTTATTCAAGGGAAAATAGAGAGGATAATAATACAAGTCATTACTAATTCCTCTGTTATAGAGCTGTTTACTGGTCCTTGTTTTTCCTGTATTTTTATACATTTTCAGGTGTTTTTTTCAGTTATTTTGTTTATATATGCCAAAGATATATCCATACATGTTAAGATTGTAGTTGATCTACCGGTTGTCTCTGTGACAAAGGCTACTCATTAGAAATCACATAGTGCCCGCAGGTATTTGTGCTACCAGATTTCAGACATATTATTCCTTCAACTATTCTTGAATTATAAGCTCCTTCTTGCTGAAGTTGTCATCTAAAAGCCCGTCTTATTCCCACATCTGAGTCTGTTTTCTATATAAAGCACTAATGATGCTGAAAAAAATAACAGCAGAATTTCCATCTTATTCACCCAAACCTGTGTTATATCCTCCCTGAAACCTCTTTGATCCAATGTGCAGCAGGTAGTTTATCAAGACATTTGTGGGCTTAGTTTACCATATGGGGATTGACAAGTCTGATGTATAATGAGATGGCTTGTTTACCTTGGCTTAATTTTAGAAAACAAGTAGCATGCATTATCTCCCTGAGTCATGTACAGTATAGATACAGTGACTTGAAAAAGTTTCCACATTTGTCATGTTACAACTAAAAACGTAAATGTATTTTATTGAGATTTCATGTGATAAACCAACACAAAGTGGCCCATAATTGTGAAGTGGAAGGAAAATGATAAATGATTTTCAACATTTTTTTGCAAATAAATATCTGAAAATTGAGTTTTAAATAATTTGAAAAAAAGGGATTTTAATGGTGCCAACATATTCAAAGACAAAATAATATTTTATATATAAGCTTTTATTGTAGCATATAAAGGATAAAATATATAGAAAGAGTTCAACATGTTTCGCAAAACTTTGCTTCATCAGGAACTTTATACAGCGTAGATAAATTCTAGATAAACAACATGCATAATAGATTAAACCTGTTTGTCTTTAGTGATTCCATGAAGGCGTCCAATTCCTCCCTGGTCCCGGTCCATATAACGAAAATGTCGTCAATGAACCTTCGCCAGAGGAGAATTTTGTCATTGACGTCTGCATTGGACTCACCAAAAACTACCTCCTCCTCCCACTCCCCCAGATACAGGTTGGCATAGGAAGGGGCACATTTGGTCCCCATCGCCACCCCCTGTATCTGGAGGTAGTGGGATTCTTGAAACAAAAATATGTTATGAGTTAGAAGGAATTCCAATAGTTCCAGGATAAATTTGTTGTAAGTTTCAGCTGTGGTGTCACGTTGGAATATGAAGCCCTCCACAGCCCGAACCCCAAGGGGATGGGGAATAGAGCTGTAGAGGGCCTCAACATCAATCGTGACAAGCCACGCATCCTCAGGGATTACAATATCATCCAAAGCTCGGAGAAGATCCGAGGTGTCTTGGAGATATGAGGGCAATGTTAGCACATGTGGACGTATGTAACTGTCAATCATTTCACTGGCGTGTTCGGTCAGACAACCATTGCCGGAGACAATGGGTCTTCCTGGAGGTTTATTCACGTTCTTGTGTATTTTAGGCAGAGCGTACAGAGTGGGGGTTCTTGGGTTGAGTACTCGCAAGAACTCCCAGGTGGGCTTGGTTTTTTTTATTGGGATTTATGTTTATAATATCGTTCTACTCTACAGTCCTTGCTGTTTGTGGGATACCGGTCCTCCGGAGTTAGGCTTGGCACCTGATCCCTCTCTCATGGGAGCTCTCTCTTGATTGCTGAACAGGTAATAAAAGCACAATAACAGGTTCCAGTAATACATGGTTTTCTTTGATTCAATTTTTTATTTCAATATAATATGTGTAAATTATGTTCTATGTACAAGATATATGGATATAATTGTAAAATTAGTATATCTGATGTATAACTATTATGCATGTTGTTTATCTAGAATTTATCTACGCTGTATAAAGTTCCTGATGAAGCAAAGTTTTGCGAAACATGTTGAACGTACAGGCAATGAGATAATATCTAAAGTACATCATTCAACTGCATCCCAAGGGTGGTAAAAAACCACATGTGATGGATTGTTTTTTCTTAAAAACTCTTTCTATATATTTTATCCTTTATATGCTACAATAAAAGCTTATATATAAAATATTATTTTGTCTTTGAATATGTTGGCACCATTAAAATCCCTTTTTTTCAAATTATTTAAATATCTTTTCGGGATGAAGGTGCCTTTGACCTACTGAAATAGCACTTTTATTTACATCTGAAAATTGAGGCGTGCATTTGTATTCAGCCCCCCCAATACTTTGTAGAGCCGCCTTTCACTGCAATTACAGCTGCAAGTGTGTTTGGGGAAGTCTCTACCCGATTTGCACATCTAGAGAGTGAAATGTTGGCCCATTCTTCTTTGCAAAATCACTCAAACTCTGTCAGATTGGATGGAGAGCGTCTGTGAACAGCAATTTTCAAGTCTAGCCACAGATTCTCAATTGGATTTAGGTCTGGAGCTTGACTGGGCCATTCTAACACATGAATATGCTTTGATCTAAACCATTCCATTGTAGCTCTGGCTGTATGTTTAGAGTCATTGTCCTGCTGGAAGGTGAACCTCCTCCCCAGTCTCAAGTGTTTTGCAGACTCTAATAGGTTTTCTTTTAAGATTGCCCTGTATTTGGCTCCATCCTTTTTCCCATCAACTCTGACCAGCTTTCCTGTCCCTGCTGAAGAAAAGCATCCCCACAACATGATGCTGCCACCATCATGTTTCACGGTGGGGATGGTGTGTTCATGGTTATGTGCAGTGTTAGTTTTCCGCCACACATAGCATTTTGGTTTTAGGCCAAAAAGTTTAATTTTGGTCTCATCTGACCAGAGCACCTTCTTACACATGTTTGCTGTGTCCCTCACATGGCTTCTCACAAACTACAAATGGTGGCTTTCTTTCAACAATGGCTTTCCTCTTGCCACTCTTCCATAAAGGGCAGATTTGTGGAGTGCACGACTAATAGTTGTCCTGTGGACAGATTCTCCCACCTGAGCCCTGGATCTCTGCAGCTCCTTCAGAGTTACCTTGGGCCTCTTGGCTGCTTCTCTTATTAATGCTCTCCTTGTCCAGCCTGTCAGTTTAGGTGGACGGCCATGTCTTGGTAGGTTTGCAGTTGTGACATACTCTTTTCGAATGATGGATCGAGCTCTGCTCTGTGAGATGTTCAAAACTTGGGATATTTTTCTTTAACCTAACCCTGCTTTAAACTTCTCCACAACTTTATCCCTGACCTGTCTGGTGTGTTCCTTGGCTTTCATGATGCTGTTTGTTCACTAAGGTTCTCTAACAAACCTCTGAGGGCTTCACAGAACAGCTGTGAACATACTGGGATTAAATTACACAACAATGGTCTCTATTATCTAATTAGGTGACTTCTGAAGGTAATTGGTTCCACTAGCTTTTAGTTAGTGGTATCCGAATGAAGGGGGCTGAATACAAATGCACGCCACACTTTTCAGATATTTGTAAAACATTTACAAAACCATTTATTATTTAACTTCCACCTAACATTGCAATAAAATACATTTACGTTTTTGGTTGTAACATGACAAAATGTGGAAAATGTCAAGGGGTATGAATAATTTTTCAAGGCACTGTACATATTTGAATCAACCTCCCCACCCCAAACGGGTACTTAAAGATGTAGCAGTTGATTATTTGCCCCAGAAATGTTTCAGTCATTTTCAGCATTAGTTGTGGATAGCAACTTGCTGGATACTTGTTGGTAGCCGTTGGATGTTTAACCTGTGCATAAATTCATGTAGGTAAATACCCAGTGCATAAATACATATATTCATGTTGCCTAGTGGATGATTTTTTTATATGTGGATTGATTCCTTATATTTGTGAGATGAAATCACATTCTATTTAATAAATCATTTTACATACTTCACAAGGCCAGTGTGCTCTGTGTGTTTTATGTATGACTAGAATACCCTGCCTGTCGCATGTGCTGCCTGCCGTGATGCATGAATACTGAAAGTCTCTGTGTGATATACCAGATGGTCTCGCCTGAATGTGCCTGAAGCACTGTGGGACTATATCTGTTATAGCACAGAGCAATGTTTAAAAATAATTCAATATGCTGTAATGTTCTGTTCTGTCTAAAGATCACTCTCCCCTTAACCAGTTCCACACTGCCTACCGCATATTTACGACGGCAGTGTGGACGCTGGCCGTGAAACGCCGTAAAAAGACGGCGATCTGCGAATGACCGCTAAAGGGCGCGCGTGCCCGCCGCACTCCAGAGGAGTGTGCCCGCGGCTCGGGCGGACCCGATGTCCGCCGGCGAGCCGCGATGAGCGGCCACAGGCAAAGAACGGGGCACCGCCAATGTAAACACGGCGGTTACCCATTCTGGCAGTGCGGGCATAGGAGATCTACTGATCCCTGTCACTGGGATCAGTTAGATCTCTCATGCCCATGGTAGCCCAACCCCCCCACAGTAAGAACACACCCAGGGAACACAGTTAACCCCTAGATCTCCCCCTGCAGGTTAACCCATTCACTGCCAATGACATGTATACAGTAATCAGTGGACATTTAAATTTATGATCACTGAATAAATGTCATTGGTCCCAAAAAAAGTGTCAAAAATGTCCGACATGTCCGTCCCAATATCGCAGTGCCGCTAAAAATCGCAGATCGCCGCCATTACTAGTAAAAAATGAAAAAAAATAAAAACCCCAGAAATGAATTCTCACCATCCGTAAACGCAGCCATTTTTGCGCAAACCAATCAATAAACGCTGATTGCGATTTTTTTATCACAAATATGAGGAAGAATATAAATCGGCCAAAACCGGTGAAAAGAATTTTTTTTTATATATTTTTTTTTGGATTTGAATTTTAGCAAAAAGTAAGAAATTTGGGTTTTTTTGCAAAATGGTCGCTCTTCTTTTGTTTATAGCGGTGATCAGAAATGACGCAGAGGCGATCAAATACCACCAAAAGAAAGCTCTGTATGTGGGAAAAAAAGGACACAAAGTTTGTTTGGATACAACATCACACACCCGCGCAATTGTCAGTTAAAGCGACGCAGCGCAGAATCTCAAAAAGTGCTCTGGTCCTAAACTGGGAAATTCTTCAGGAGGTGAAGTGGTTAAACGTCCCTATAATCCCAACCCTAATCTTAACCCTCCTTGTAATCCCAACCCTAACACTAACTCTCCTTCAACCCCCTAACACCAATCCTCACACTAATTCTAACTGTATCCATAACCTTAACATTCCCTTTTTATAATTCCGACCCTAACCCACCTTCAAACTCTAACAATAGTCTTCACTAACTTCATATGTAACCCTAACTTTAACACTAACCCTCTCTGTAATACCAATCCTAACACTAGTCCTGCAAACCGGATCACCAATGCTCACACTGACTTCCGTTGTAACCCTAACCGTATACCTTGCAACCCTACTGATAACCCACCTTTAAATCCTAACACCAACCCCTTTAATAAGTTTAACTGTAACTCTTACTTTAACTTTTACACTAACCCACCCCGTAATCACAAATCCAACACTAATTCTACGGAAAAAACCCTAACAAGAATCTTCACATTGACTCTCCCTGTAACCCCAATACCATTCCTCCATATAATACTAACTCTATCCACCTTTAGACCCTAACAGCTATCTTCATGATAACTCTCCAGGTAACCCTAAACTTAACTTTAACCCTTTCTTTACAACCCTAACATTAACCTTTCTTTAAAGTGATTGTAAAGGCACAAGGTTTTTTACCTTCATGCAAACCTTCTGTGTGCAGCAGACCCCCCAGGCCCCCTAATACTTACCTGAGCCCCCTCTTGATCCAGAGATGTCCACGAGAGCCTTGCCTCTCTGGGGAATTGGCACTCCTTATTGGCTTTGGCAGCAGTGGGTCTCATTGGCTCTCGCTGTTGTCAATCACAGCCATTGAGCTAATTAGGAAATGGAGGGGGCAGGGCCAAGCCACGGCTCTGTGTGTGAATGGGCACATAGAGCCACGGGTCAGGTGCGCACCTGCTTGAATGCTCCCACAGCAAGCTGCTTGCTGTGGGGGCACTTGACGGAGGGAGGAGCCAGGAGTGCCAGTGTGGGACTCGAGGAGAGGAGGATCCAGGCTGCTCTGTGCAAAACCACCACACAGAGCAGGTAAGTATAATATGTTTTGTTATTTGTATATATGTATGTATATACTGTATGTATGTTATTAAAAAAAACAGGCTTTAAAATCACTTTAAACCCTAGCAGCAATCCTCACACTGCCCTCCCCTCCCTAAAATAATGTAACCCACCTCACCTGTCCCATAATCTTCAATTAAAAATGACATAGTGCCTGTGGTCGCTAGGTGAAGGAATAGTGCCCCATCATTGGTTTCAGTGGAAGGAATAGCACCTCATTGTTGGTATTATCAGGAGGAATAGTGCCCCATCTTTGGTATCAGTGAGAGGAAGAGAATCCCTTCATTTGTATCCATGGGAGGAATAGCGGCCCCATGTTGTTGCGCCCCTTCATTTGTTATACACTACTGTTACTGTCAGTGGAAAGAATGATGTCTCATTGTTGGTTTTAGTGGGAAGAAATATACCCTACTATTGGTGTCAGCGGAAGGAATAGTGCCTCATTGTTTGTGTTAGTAGGAGGAATTATGCCCTACTGTTGGAGTCAGTGGAAGGAATGGGCCCTCTTTGTTGCTGTTAGTGGGGGACTAGTAACTCTTATCAGTGGGAGTAATAGTGCCCAAAGGACCAGATAAAGGCAAACAATGGGCCACATCTGACCCACCGGCCACAGTTTGGAGACAACTGCTCTATGGTGAAGAGTAGATAATCAGTGCCGATAGATGTCAGCACTGAGCTTCAGGTGTTGGAATCTACTCGTACATTCTTTGGGCCCCTTACCTAAGGTAAGTAACTGCTGTGACCAGAAATGTGTGAACTGCCACAGAGAATGCCAGGCACAAGTAGTGTAAAATAATATAATTTATTTAAAAGATAAGTGAATAACAAAGATGTAAACGCACCTCCAACATACCAAACTGTGTGAAACAAACCAAATAACCAAATGGTGACACACAATGAACGACTGCTGAAAACTAAGTATATACAGAAGATAGGGAATGCAAAACCGTAATCGTAGCCAAGCCAGGGTCATACACAGAAGATCAAACAGAGGAAGCTGAGAGCAAGACAGGGCAGAAAATGGTAACAGGAGATGGAGAGAGCAGGTGGGAAGGGATCAGGCTGCAGGGCAGATGTCCAAGAACAGATGCAGGATGCAGGATCACAGGTCAGGGGCACATGGAGACGAAGACACCAAGGCAACCAGAGCAGGACAGACAGGATTTAAATATACTTCCTGCAATGAGCATCAGATGATGACTAATGAGCTTCTGGCTGCTGGGAGACGCCCGCTGGTGGACACTGGAACTGCAATGGGACAGGGAGCCACAGTGCCACCAGCAGGTGAGCCCTTTCCTGACACACCCGCTGGTGAACACCGGAACTGCAGCCCATGGATCTCGGAGCCACAGCGCCGCCAGCAGGTGAGACCTTTCCTGACACCTAGCTTAACCCCTTGTTTTTATGATCACCCTAGGCTACCATGATGAATGAAAATGTGGGACAAGTATGTGCAAAGTATGTGAGTTTGAGGAAGACAGTAACAGATTTAATTCCAACCAATTTTCACCTGTAATCAAAAATTAACATGTATTCAGTAACTGAAAATGAACAAATCACGCCTTATTTTTATTCTTCAGTGACTCTCATCACCTGTGCTCCCTTTAGAATATTGGCACAAAGGATTGTGTCACTTCGTTCCACAGAGATGACCTCTAAGACCTCAAATAAACAAGATTAATTTCTAAATCAAACAAGAGACAAGGATGGCATTAAGGATATCTGCATTCTTCTCTATATTAATCAGTCCTTTTTGCACCAAATGCTATTAGCAAACTTTAAAAATGATTAAAAAACTTGAAAAGTCAAAAGGATGAATCCATTAAATTGATCTGGAAATAGGATTTTAGGCTCTGCTAATTTATTCTCAATGCATTTTCCAGGCGGCTGGAAGAGACTATCTGAGAATTTTAAAAGTCAGCTTTATCAAATATCATCCACACACCCCTGCCTTGGTTTTAACACTCACTACTTGATGATAGAAATGCAATGTGTCATTTAATAACTATTAATACATTAACACATTCAGGTCAGGATGTTACCAGTTTAAAAAGTACAAGTTCATCTTTATCTCGTCTTCAACCTATAATATGCAGACGTTGATCTACTTAAGGAGTCAATGTCCACTTGGGACCAGTTTTATGAGGAAGAGCAGATATTGCTATCCAGTCTACACTACAAACAGCAATATAAGCCCACGTGGCAGCCCGCATTTTACAACCCATTCATGAAATGCAGCCTGTGGTGTGGAGCCTGTGGTTTGTCACCAGTTGTCTCCAGTTCTCTCAGCTTAATGCAGCAGAGAGAACTCTGAGATCTGGAGGAGGTTGGTGGCCAAGCTCTCCTGTTTTTTTTTTTTTTTTAATCACTCCCATTCATTTTAATTGTACTAAACAGTTCTATGTCTTGTTCTAATGGTTTGAGTTCTATTGCTAGTTCTAATGGTTGAGTTCTATTGCTAGTTCTTATGGTGGCAGCCATAACATTTTTTTAATGTTTTTTTTACTCTTTTTGCTTTGATTGTTGATTTCTGGCCATTGCATGTATCAATTCCCATTAGCAAAATGGCGATTTGGCACTTCCGATTGTGCCTCCCACTTCTAAGATGCCCGTCGCAACACTTCCTGTGTTTCCTCTCTATTCTTTTATTTGGCTGCTATGTATACCTTTTCCAAAATGGTGGTACTTGCATTTCTGGTTGCACAGCCCGCATTCAAAATGGTGGCTGTGGCACTTTTGGTTTCAATTGCTTTCAGATTTCCCACAGAACTGGCTATTTAAGGACTCATTGTTTGGCATCAGCTTGAGGCAGTCCCCTGATAATGTGTGTGGCATAAAGCACGTCATCAGGGGCCCTGTTTGCTGACGTCACGCCGCCGCTTCCATTTGTTTGGAACGGTGGCCACCAATGTATTACGCCATGTCTTATCATGTTTTAAAACTTTTACAAATTTTAAAGTCAATAAATACTACACTATATAAGTCTTTCTGGGCTTCTGGTTGGTGAGATTTTTTATCTAGTATGATGTTCCGGATACTATTCCCCATTCAACCTATGGCATATAATGAAGAGGACTGAGTCCTAACTACTGATTGATGCTCATTCAATTCCTCTATCTGGTGAGTGCACTGCTTGGGTGGAGATCTCCTTATGCACCTGGTGATACCTAATCCATCTAATACTATGCCATAATATCTGCTATTTTTGGTGAGCTGATAGTACTACTGACAACTGTATACTGGAAGAATCTCTCTTTATATGGACTTTTGCTCTTAACTACAGCTATTTGCAATAATAAGAATATCGGGTTGTACTATGCAGATTTCTTATATCATATTAGTGTATTATCCAGATGTAGTGCTGCACATTGATTGAGTACATTACTAAAGCTCATCTCTGTGCTTTCTAAATTTGTCAGGTTTTTAATTTGCTTCTGTTAAGCCCTGGTATATATACAGAAAGGCAAAAACATTGCTTTTTAAATGGAGCCCTAATGAATAAAATGAAGGCATGATTACTTTAAGGTAAAGTCCTGTTGTTTAATGTCGT
The DNA here is from genome assembly GCA_018402905.1 of Glandirana rugosa. Lineage (NCBI taxonomy): Eukaryota > Metazoa > Chordata > Amphibia > Anura > Ranidae > Glandirana > Glandirana rugosa. The sequence goes on along the minus strand of BLSH010482785.1, from coordinate 442,749 downwards.
GGTTTTGTATTTATTTACTTTATTAATGCCAGATCCAGTGTATCGATTGTGAATGGATACCCAAAATATCCTTGCAGCGCCCTTTTTTTGTTGAGAGTAGGTAAATTTAGTCAGGCTTGACTGAAAGTCAGGCCTAATTGTTTTGGTTCTGGGAAGAGGAGTGGCCCAGGGAGGACTGGAGACTGCAGGACGCAACACCCCTTGGTTACCCCTCCCCTTTTCTGGAAAGTTCTGGAAAATGGGATGGGAAGAGGAGGTGAGGCTTTCTGATGTATGTTAAGGAGCCCTGACCAATCCCCAATCTGGATTGGCAGGGGGCAGGCCTCCTTAAATAACGTGGTCTACCCAGTGGGGGGAGGAGAAGTTTGGGTGGAAGTGACGGAGATGAGGTAGTGTGGAGGCTGTCAAGGCCTGAGGGAGCTTATAGTCTGGGGGGAGACCTCGGCCTGGGAGAGCTCAGGAGCAGCCAGGAGGAGAGAGAGATCCTGGAGGAGAGGCAAAAGGGTGAGCGGAAGAGGACAGCAGGAGTGAGAACACTACAGAGATCTCCGAGGGGAACTACAAGTAGCAATGAGTCACACAGCCCAAGGGAGTGAGATGCACAAGACAGATTGGAAAGAAGACAGTCTGGAGAAGGTGCAGGAGGAGATTGGGGTCTGGCGTCATGGACAGTGTGCGGATGGGGTGGGAGTTGTAGTCCATCATGGCTAGCTAGCACCAATTAACTGGCTTTGCTAAACCCCATACCCACAAAGGGTGGTCTGGAGGCCTGATTAATCTACATCAGGTTTCACATATCCTAGCTAGGCAGTGCAAGTTTTTTTGGAGGCTGGTAAATTTCCTTCCAGGCCTCATCAGTGGAAGTAAGAAGTGTACAGGAGAGAGTAAGCAGGAGTTTGCAGTGAAGCAAGAAATGTGCTGGAATGAAGTTGAAGAGGTGTATATACTGGATAGTGTATATATTGGTCCCATGTACAGAACTGTTTGATCTTTGGGCATCCCATAACTACCCCATTCCCTATCCAAGTTCAATCCCCAAATAAAAACAACAAAAACAAAGAGCAAGCCTGTTTTCTGACTTCGGATGCCAGTAGGACTGTGATTGAGGGCAGTTGCGAGCAGGTGAATCACATCAACCAGCCACTGCTAAGGGGGTCATTGGCTACATTTGGGGGCTTGTCCGGAATTTGCCTGTTCTCACATAATGCTGCCAGTCGTTGCCCCTAGCAACTGAAGTGGACCGAGCTGAGCAACTTTGTTAATGTGCCTTTAAGTGTGGATTGAACCTGGGGAAAGAACTTATGTGTTTGCCAGCTAAACCGTGCTATTTTAGGGGGGTGTTGTCCATAGCAACCGGCAGGAGCCGTTGCCACTCTCTACAGTTATTTGCCCAGTAGCCCCAATGGACACTTGCAAGTAATATGCTTCAATTTAGTGACGCGCAACCTGAGCTGTCGCCTGTGGCAACCACGACGGGTGATCGCACCCATGGATTACAAATATGTCCTGAGCTCTGCTGGATTCTAAACATGCCCAGCACCCTGAAAGTGCTGGGCACACTGAACATATGCTCAAAAATCCTGCTGTTAATGGTGAAATATGCCTGGGACTGTTTCCTGTTGCTAAGGATGATCGGGGTAAGCTTGAGGGAGCCCATGGGAGAGACTGTGTCAGGAAGGCCCCATAAAGGAAGACAAGGGGCATCACTAAAATCACCACTGTTACGGACAACCACTTAGGGAGCAAGCATACCTGGATAAGTTCTGCTAAAGCCAGCATGTCTGCAAGTTTCTATCCTGCACATCAGGGGTTACAGCAGCGCGACTAGGAAAGAATCTGCCTATCAGGTTCAGTGGCGCCAGCCCATGTGGAAGTAAGGAGGTGGAGCCATGCCCTGGAGGAGACAAAAGTTTACCTGCGCCCAGCAGATACCACAAGGCTGCAGAAGATGGCGGAGGGCAGTCGCTTGCTGCCAGCTCTCACATGGTTGCAGGAACAGCTGGAACGGACACTCGTGGACACGTGTGTCCAGCTTCAGCACCGCAGGGGATTCGCCCTTGGGGTGGTGAATGGAATGGAAAGACTGTGCCTGCTCTGCCCAGGATGTCGGATGCCAACAGCAGTAGTGGAAGCATGGGAAAGGTGTGGCCATTGCCACGAGCCATTAACGCGGCAGATTGACATTCAGTGGCATCCACGCTACTTTAATGTGGACCTGCTGTCAGGACTCTCCATGCTACAGCCTGAGAAATCCTGGAAGGTCGGAGTGGACCTGGAATCACCCCATCCAGGCGGAGAGGATTTGCAGCCTAGTGACTCCACTGCGAACACCAAAGAGGGAAGGAAAGAAAGGACTGTTGTGACTGAAGGCCCAGTTAGGGACCTAGGACCTGTAAGCACTGTTCAGCAGGAAGTAGAATCCCCAGCCACACCGGCCATAGGTCTGCCCATAGCTGTTCCCTGTCTAGCGGAGTTAGTGCAGGAGTGTGCCCTCTGGTGAGCTGGAAGAGGAGCAGGGAGATTGGCCGCTTGTTTGGGGTTCCCCCAGACTGCAAGCTAAGTTTGGGTCCCTGGAAAGACTTGTAGAATGGTCGTCCCCTGAGGAAAGTCCAGATGAGGAAGAGTGGGAGACAAGAGGGTCCCATGGGCTGGAAACTCACCCCAGAGGACAAGAGAGGACCATAGTCTGAACCGTACACAGATGAGGCTGCAGAAACCCCTATCACCACAATCAGCTGTTCCTTAATAGGCCCTCCACTACCCAGACCAGGGCAAATACCTTCCGGCAACAGGTGATCAGATCCCCTGACACCCTGATCCGGCCGGCGAGAGGGAAGGCTAAGGAGTTACCTAGGCTCTCCTGGTTCCAATGGGAGGTACAACGCAAAATTGCCTTGAAGTGGGGCCCAGACTTTCCGTACATCCCCCCCATTTTATGGACGTCGTGGAGAGCTCCAGAGGGGAGTGGGAGGACAAGATGATATGAGAATATTTGCATGTCCCCAAACCCCTGAGATGGCAGGACTGTGATGTCTGGAACTGCTTTGTGGAGTTGAAGCAAGAGTGGGGCCTGGGGCGTGCCATTTTTGGAGACAAGGTCCTTGTAGTGGAGCCAAACCAGCCTGCAAGGAGCAACTCCATTTCTCTCAGGGGAGAATGGGAAAGCAGGTGGAGGTTGCCTGGCCCATCCTTCTACATTTAAAGGGACTGTTGGAGGACTACAGCTTTCTTTTTAGAGGCCAAAGACACTAAGGACTACTGGAAGACAGCAGGGGTTGTGTTTTTGTTTCTTCCCTGACCCTACCGGAACATGCCAGCCTGCCACCCTGCGCCCAATGGCAGAGACTTGGCTCTTTGAAAGGACTCTGGAGTGAGGTGTGTTCAAGCATATTCATCTCTGAAGAGCCTGCTGTTCAGGGAGGGGCCCCTCCCACCAGGAGCTCTTAAAGAGACAAATTCCATGCTTTCCTTTTTCTGTCTTTGCCAGTGAGATCTTAACCCCTCACTGGCAGGGCAGGCAGGAAGACGACTCTGTTTATGTTGTTGCTCTACTGGGAGGCTTATAACCCCCTTTCAGTAGATGGTTATTGTTGTTTAGTTAGTTTGTAATTAGTTGTTTATCTTCTCTTAGGATCCCTGGAATGGGACGGATGCCCATCCAGCAAGAGTCAACATCTACTTCTACAACTATGCGGGCAGAGTGCTTTTCTCTCGGGAGAAGTGCTCTGGCTCAGAATATGTATATTCAATGTATTTACATGCTGTTAGTAGTAGGGACAGTAGTTAGGAATGTGTATTACTGTGTACAGGTGTAAATAGTCACTGAGATTGATATATATTTTTGTACTTATTTTTTTGTACATCCCCCATCCAAGTTTGATCCCTTTTTCCCCTCCCTTTTTATTTGTTCTGAGGTGTCCTTGGTCCTGAGTAGAGTTGAGCGAACACCTGGAAGTTCGGGTTCTGCTGGTCCGTCCGAACTTCGGGACAAAGTCCGGGTCCGGGTCCGGACGGAACCCGAACGATCGCACGAAACAGGGCTTCAAGCCTGCCTGGTCGTCTTGGGCTTGAAGGTCCACAAGCGAGTTGAGATGAGTCCTGGTTCCTGTGGAGTCTTGTTTATTTTTCCCTCCCCTTTTTCCCTAGTTTGAACCTACCCCCTACATGTTTTTTTATTCATGTTTTTATATATAGTTAGAGTCACTGATAAATGTGGACATGTGTCATTATGTGTAAGGATTGATGACAGGGATGATGATTGTCGTACATTTATGTAACTTATATGTATAAGACTCGGTCTCGTGAAGAGGGCTCTCTTTTCGTGAGACGGGCGTATCAACATCTTCATCTACAACTGAGAACGACCTACCCGTAGGCAGGGTAAGG
>BLSH010482785.1:418773-434159 GCA_018402905.1 Glandirana rugosa | reverse complement strand
CTTGATCTGCAACTCAAAGCAGCGGTATGTGAAATCTCTAATTTCTGCTATCTGTCCTCAGAGCAACAGCACAGACAGCAGTAGTAAAGTAATCTATCTCAGGATGCAGGATCAGGTCTTAAAATGGCTAAAATCTGTCCCTCACGCCGTCAGCTACCTTTCCCTATACTAACCCAAGGAGCATGTGACTGCAGCACTGTGACTCCAGCTTATAAAGAGGCTGGGTCACATGATGCACCGGCCAATCACAGCCATGCCATTAGTAGGCATGGCTGTGATGGCTTCTAAGGGCAAACCAGTGAAACGCTTGTTGATTGGCTGCCCTGCAGCTTCTCAACACGTGGAGTAAAATAGCAGAACCCCGGACCGAACCCGAACGATTTTTGAAATGTCCGGGTCCGGGTCCGTGCCACGGACACCCTAAAGTTCGGTACGGACCCGAACGTTACAGTCCGGGTTCGCTCAACACTAGTCCTGAGCCCAGGAGCAAATTTTTCAAATTTCCTGAGCTGAGGACCAGCTGAGGGTTGGTGGGGGTGAGTGTAGCTCCCTCTACCATAGTTAGGTGCTTAGAGATAGGTTTTTGTTGAGAGTAGGTAAATTTAGTCATGCTTGACCTGATTGTGGCAGGGGACTGGCCCAGGGAAGACTGGAAACTGCAGAAAGCAACACCCCTTGGTTACCCCTCCCCTTTTCTTCAGAAAGTTTGGGAAAAGGGGATGGGAAATGGAGGTGGGGCTTTCTGATGTATGTTAAGGAGCCCTGACCAATCCCCAATCTGGATAGGCAGGGGGCAGGCCTCCTTAAATTCTGTGGTCTGCCCAGTGGGTGGAGGAGAAGTTTGGATGGAAGTGACACATATGAGGTAGTGTGGAAGCTGTCAAGACCTGAGGGAGCCCCTAGTCTGGGGGGGTGACCTCGGCCTGGGAGAGCTCGGGTGCAGCCAGGAGTAGAGAGAGATCCTGGAGGAGAGGCACAAAGGCGAGCGAAAGAGGACAGCAGTAGTGAGAACATTGAGTGACACAGCCCAAGGGAGTAAGATGCACAAGACAGATTGGAAGAAGACAGTCTGGAGAAGGTGCAGGAGGAGATTGGGGTCTGGTGTTATCGACAGTGTGCGAATGGGCTGAGAGTTGTAGTCCATCGTGGCTAGGAACCTCAACCCCATACCCACAAAGGGTGGTTCAGAGGCCTGATAAATCTACATCAGATCTCACATGTCATAGCTAGGCTGTGCAAGTTTGTTTTGAGGCTGGTAAATTTCCTTCCAGGCCTCACCAGTGGAAGTAAGAAGTGTGCAGGAGAGAGGAACCAGGAGTTTGCAGTAAAGCAAGAAGTTTGCTGGAGTGAAGTTGAAAAGGCATATATACTGGATAGTGTATATATTGGTCCCATGTACAGAACTGTTTGATCTTTGGGCATCCCATAACTACCCCAATCCCTATCCAAGTTCAATCCTCAAATAAAACCAAAAAGCAAGCCTGTTTTCTGCCAGTAGGAGTGTGATTGAGGGCAGTTGTGAGCAGGTGAACCACATCAACCAGCCACCCCTAAGGGGGCCATTGGCCACATCCTTATAGTACTTACTATGCACATGCTATACACAGACATGCATGCATTCACAACATGGTACATACAGTGAATTTACCAAGCCCTGTTCCATATGATGTGTGCGTGCCACAATCTGAATGTATGCTTTCCAAGCAGTAGTGACCTGATTAGAGATTTCACATGTGCATCACATGTAGAAACAGAGCCATGCAAAGCATGTACGGATATAATTAAACAAGTCAGTAAAAAACAGTAAATGTAAAAAAGCCATGTACATGAACAGTGAAAATTCACTTTATTAATTTAAAATTTTGGACTTCATTAATAAATCATACCCAGTGGAATGAAATTTTGTTCATTATTTTCTCAGTTACATTTAATGACCTTGCTTTTTTACTTTTACGGTTCATTCTGCTGTCTGTCTGGCCCAACGTACTTTATTAAATTTTACTGTGGGTGATCGGTATGCAAAAAGAGCCCTCTGTGCATAGATAAATAGGCTTTATTCAGTAAAATGGATGCTCATTTTTAAGTGAACCAAATAGGATCTTCTGTGCTGAAGTCAGACCTGTACATGAGTTCTGATTGGTTACTTTAAGCCAAGCCAATACTAGCCAATACTAGCCAATACATCCCTTTAATTACAGACACATATTAAAGAAGTCTCATTATGATTAAAACCTTACCCACTGGTCTATGGCATAAATACTTTTTGGTTGCAAAACAATTCTCCCTAAAATGACAGTTCTATGTCTGCAACTATTGACTGATGTCTCTTCCCCTACCGCAAGACCAATTTGTGGGCATTCCTTTTGTGGAGCTCAAGCAGAGCACTCTACACTCTCTGTAGTGAGTGCACATGTCAAGCACATTAATATTACTTTCACTCATCGATGCCTCCTGGAAGCTGCCCACAGTATGCCACACACAGTGCTTACAATTTGATCTGATTTGCACAAAAAGCATGTACAGCTTTGTGATGACATACGTATGTTACATTTAGACTGCACCATTGCTGCTGCCCCCTCTGCCATGACCGCTTGTAGGGGACCTGGAATGGGCAGATGTTGCTGTCAAGCTGTACAAGTCCCACCCCACTTCTTCTTGGATAGAGCACCCACATAACATGTATTGTAGTTACTATCTTGGACCCATTTCTTTCGGGCACAGGCCTGCTCACACAGTTACTGGCCTGAGACCTAACACTTGAAGTAATGGAATGTTCATGATCAGAAGCATTTTTACGCATTTTATTGCAACTTCACATTTCTTCCCATGACATTGCACATATGACATACTGACAGAACTTTAGCACAGAACATCACTATCATAAATGTACATCCTGCAACAGTCATGTAACTTGTAACATGTAGAGCACAATTACACCTATTGGTCATCTAAGTCCTCTTCCTTTTTACTTGGGACCACTTCCCCATGTATACTAAGCTTCTCAGCTTTAGACTATCCACCACCAAGCCCCAGAACCCACAGATGAGGGTCAGGGTTGATAAGGTCCTTCTATTATTATAACAGTCTCTTTGAAATGTCCCTTCTATAGCTTTACCTAGCCAGAAACTCTCCCTGATGTCATCTATCTACAGGTTTCAGCTGCCACTCTCATATGAAGGCTCTGTTCCAGGTCCCCAAGGCCATTTGACTCCCTCTACAGAACCTGCGGAAGAAGGTCAGCAGTAGGCAGGACGACTGCAGCTACTCCTCACATGATCTGTATCACCTCATTTGGGAGTTCAGCCCTACACAGGGTCCTTTATATCAGCTCAGTATAGGATCACATCTTTGCATCCCTGGGATGTCCTGCTTTAAAGCCCCAGCTGGCATTCATATGGGCACTAACCTCATCTATGATATGGCAACAGGAGGGACCAAACATAAAGGGGCACAGTGTCTGTCAACAAATGACTGTCTCTGAGTAAATAATGGTGCATGCATTGTTATGGCACTGGTCTCAGGCAAACACCTGGTGTCCAGTACAAGTGTAGCCATGCCCCGTAGGGGTTGCTGGAAGTAGTGGTTCACCTGTCACACTGCCCTCAATCACACTTGTCCTTTCATCCGGAGTCAAGAAGAACAGGCCGGTCCTTGTGTTTTTGTGGTTTTATTAGGGGATTTAACTTGGATGGGGTATAGGGTGATTATGGGATGCCCAGAAAATTGAACAGTTCATTAATGGACCATCTATATGCACTCCTGTATATACTCTTCTCCTCTTCCTCCAGCACAACACTTGCTCTCAGTTAACTCTTCTTCCTCCAGCACATTACTTCTCCGGCCTAGCTAGCACCTGGTGAGGCCTGCTCTCTATTTAGCCCGGCCTCAGTGAACTGCCCATTGCAGGCAAGGACTGCGGGCCCCTTTAGTGTAGCAAAAAGTGGAAAGTGTGATAGCTAGCCTTAGTGGACTACTAATCCCAGCCGACCCTCTTTGAGTTCTGCCAGCCATTCTGGCAGCACCAACCCAACTCCACTGCCCGGGGACACCAACTGGCTCTTGCACCCTGCTTAGACTGTCTCTCACCCCAATCTGCCCTGGTGTGCCTCTTCCAGCTTCCCTGGGTGTGTGCCACTCACTGACACCTGGTGGATCCCTCCTGGAGACCTGCACCACACCATTGCTCCCTCTTGCTCCTTGGTCAGGACTCCTCTTGGTTTTGAGGAGGGGCTCCCGCAAAGGTCTCCGCAACTAGTGCTCCATCTCCCAGTTCTTCCACCCGAACTCTCCTCTCTGGCTGGGCTGACCCAAGGTATTTAACCGCTTGCCGACCGCCGATCGGCAATTGATGGCAACAAGCTGGCTCTCCTGCACAAATCGCTGTCATATGACGGCGGCTGCGGGATCGAGCCTAGTGAGCGCGCGCGCCGCCGGAGGAGCGCCCGCGCGCTCACTGTGTTCGGGGAGGGCTAGGGAGTGGGTGCAGCGGAGTCGATCTCCGCCGGCCACCCGCGATGCCCCCCCTGGAGCGAAAGAACGGAGGTCCGTGTAAGTAAACACGGACCTCCGTTCTGTGAAGGGGGAAGGGCTGTGATCACAGCCTTCCTGTACATGGAGGCTGTGACCACTTCCCTTCCCCAGCTAGGGCAGTCCCCATACAGTTAGAACACGCCCAGGGAACATAGTTAACCCTTAGAGGGCCCCCTGCAGGTTAACCCCTTCACTGCCAATGGCATTTACACAGTAATCAGTGCATTTTTATAGCACTGATCGCTGCATAAATGCCAATGGTCCCAAAAAAGTGTCAAAATGGTCCGACATGGCCGCTGAAATATCGCAGTACCGCTAAAAATCGCAGATCGCTGCCATTACTAGTAAAAAATAAAAAAAAAATTAAAAACCCCAAAAATGAATTCTCATCTTCCGTAAACACGACCACCAATCAATAAACGCCGATTGCGATTTTTTTATCACAAATATGAGGAAGAATATAAATCGGCCAAAAATGGTGAAAAAAAATGTTTTTTTAGATTTTTTTTTGGATTTGTATTTTAGCAAAAAGTAAGAAATTTGGGTTTTTTTGCAAAATTGTCGCTCTTCTTTTGTTTATAGCGGCCATCAGAAATGAGGCAGCGGTGATCAAATACCACCAAAAGAAAGCTTCTTCAGTTAAAGCGACGCAGTGCCGAATCGCAAAAAGGGCTCTGGTCCTAAAGCTGGAAATCCTTCCGGGGCTGAAGTGGTTAAGGAGACCTGCCCCCTGCCAATCCAGGTTGGGGACTGGCCAGGGCTCCCCAAACACCCCAGGAGGCTCCACCCCTCACCCCTGCCCTTTCTTCCAGAACCCTCCAGAAGCAAAGGGGAGGTAACCGAGAGGTGTCGCCGCCTGTGAGTCACCAACCACTGCCTAGCCACTCCCTTGCCCAGAATCAAAACAACCAAATTTACCTCACCTACAAAAATCCTGACAATAAGCACATATCTAAAAGTAGAGGGCGCTACACAAGTCAATAAGTGCTATTTTTTTTTTTTTTCTACAGAGCAGCATGATTGGACAGTGGTGGTGGGGGAGGGGGGTGAACTGTCAACTATGCTAGCTCTGGATCCACTTCATAAATTGAAACATGCACTTTGTCCCCTGGAGGAGTGGATAAAGAAAATGTATGAATGGTGAGACTTCCACTTTAACCACTTACTGACCGCCGCATAGCAGATTTATTGCTATAGGGCGGGTCTCCAGTGCAAAACACTTCCCCCTACAGGGGGAGCAGGCTGCATCTGCTGTGATTATTCACAGCAGAAGCCGATCTGCGGTTGCCAGGCACTCAATGTCTGCCAGTACCCGCCGTTTGTCAGGAGTTCTCCGTATTGACAGGGAGAAAGAGATAGAATTGTGTTCCTGTAAAGCAGGGGAAAAAATCCATTACTTCCCCTAATGAAAGCAGCACACACATGACACAAAAGCACTGGTTAGGCACACAGTTAACTCTTTGATTTCCTCCCTGATGTGCAACCCCTTCCCAGCCAGTGTCATTATCACAGTGACAGTGCATATTTTTAGCACTGATCACTGTATTAGTTTCACTGGTTCCCGCAAAGTGTCAAAGGTGCCAGTTAGTGTCAGATTGTCCACCACAATATCACAGTCCCGCTATAAGTCGCTGACCGCCGCCATTACTAGTATAGAAAAAATAAAATAATAAAAATTCTAGTATTTATCCCAAAGTTTGTAGACAATATAACTTTTGTGAAAACCAATCAATGTATGCTTATTTGGATTCTTTTTTACCAAAAATATGTAGCAGAATACATATTGGCTAAATTTATCAAGAAAATCTATTTTTACATTTTTTTTTAGATATGTTTTAAAGCTAAATAAAAAATATTGTTTTTAGATTCAAAATTAGTCTTTTTTTTTTGTTTGCGCCACCAAAAGAAAGCTCTGTTTGTGGGGAAAAAAAGGACATACATTTAATTTATGTACAGCGTTGCATGACCGTGCAATTGTCAGTTAAAGTACCGCAGTGCATATTGCAAAAAATGGCCTGGTCATGAAGGAGGGGTAAAGCTTCTGGAGGTCAAGTGGTTGAAGACAAACTCTGGGAAAAAAAATAAATAACCCTTGCAGTTGGGCGCCCCCCTCACTGGAATGGTAAATGCTAATTTTAGACTAGAGTACCAATTAAAAGCACATTTAGATCTGTTATCCCTTGCTCCTGTGCATAGGTCCATAGGCACCCCTGGGGTGCCCAGGGGCACCAGGTGCATGGAAGCCCAATGATAATCCTGTATTACATCATACATTCCAACTGTCTAGGATCAGCCGGGACAGTCATGCTTTTGACTAAGCTGTCCTGGGATGGCAGTATCCCGGAAAGCATCCCAGAACCTGTACTGTGCCCTCCTAAACCCAATATTGTACCCTTCTGCATCCGCCCATCCTGTGCCCTTTATATTGATTAGTCTTTGATTTATGGCATGTTTTCTTATTGTTTAAAGTTGAATTGATTGAAAATACTAATAAATATATAATTCGATAATATAAATATATTCATTTGATCAACTATTTATACTTTAGTTCTTGAGAGTAGGGACATAAATTTGGGCAGGCTGGTAGGGGCCCCAGTGCATTACTTTGCCCAGGGGCCCATGATGCTATTAAGATGGCCCCGCTGTAGGCCCCTCCTTTCATTTGACTAATTCCCCACAGCCTCTACTCTTTGGCGCTCTGCTCAGTGGTGACAGCTATGATACAATCACATACAATGCAGGGTCTTCAGTAGGGCCCACACACAAGCTGGACCATCGGAGAGAAGAGGTGAATGCTGGTGCCCAGAGAATTAAAGGATAGGATAAGTAAAAGTGTTTTTTATCAGTACCCTAGGCAAAAATTTGCATTTACCTCTGCAGTGCTGGGGAAGCCCCGCTGCAAGGGTAGCTTTCACATTCCTGGAGTTCAGCTTTAATTACAGAGATTGACTAGCAGATTAAATGAAGGTAAAGCACCTAATTATTCTGACCTGTATCATATAGACGTATCGACGATTAAAGTGAAGAACTGGCTATACTGGTGCTTATGACCTTAAAAAAATAAGCAACACTTATTTCAAAATGAATAATTTTCTTGGCCTGTGTAAAAAAAAATACTCTACACCCTGATCTACTACAGCGTTTCCTAAATTCATATTGACATAATCACAGCTGTTTTGTCATACTGTCAGCTGAGAGTTGTCAATAGCAATTTATTACAAATCTCATTTGTTATCCGTAGAAGTAATTAAGAATATGCGGCAAGAATTGATTAAGGCTAACTGATGATGGAGGAGAAAGCAGATGTGAGAACCACAAATCCAGACAAAACTTGTGGCTGGTATCCAGGACTATGCAAAATTGAATGGGAACTTTTGCTAGGATACTTTTGTTTTTATACACCTGTAAACCACTTAATACCTACCTCTAGTTATATTATCTGCATTCTTATATTATCTGTTAATCTCTTACCTTCTCTTCAACCTGTCAGAGATACCACGGGAACTACCACACACAAACACAAGGGGTGGGCATGATACTCAAATTTATTGCTTCCGTGTTTAGTCTTTTATTCAAACAACCCAAAGGAAATAATGATGTATAGCATAGGATATCACATGATAATAAAAGGTGGCACCTGCTTTTTTGTATTCTCCTAAATAGGTGGGTGCAGTTGTCCTTTGAGTAGCTCCTATCTATGTATTCATCTTACTTTTCTGGTGGACAGTTATTGCTTACTAAAGATATTGTATAAGTCTGTACATCTGTGGACAGCCAAACATGAAGAAACGTCCTCTTTTATGTTACCGTTTCTTAAGATATAAACTTAACTAATAATTGCTAAATCAGCTATTCTGCCTTTGTTTCACAAGCGCGGGCAAAAAAGCTATCAATTATTTGTATCATCAATATAATCAGATAAGCAGAGTATCCTATCAAATGGAAACGTTTGCTAGGTGCTCTGACTATACATATTTTCTTTGCTATGAAATTAATGTAACATTAAATCGAAACCTCATTACATTTTTTTTTAGGAAACTCCTCTTGTCTTGACCACCTTATATATTAAAAAAGATCCAATATATTGCTCACTCTTTCATGCTCCAGAGCTTCCCTCTCACCCAGTGACTTCCAACCCATATCCTATAAATCCAGGTTGTCAATGACACACCCTGGGGATATATCAACACACAGCCTGGGCTTACAATAAAACATAGTTCACATGTGATACATGCCAGAAGGGAAGATTGCCCATCGCTGATGTTGAAGAAGATAAAGAGGGACTCAAGGCCTCAGAAATTAAAGTTTGTGTACAGGGAATTCTTTAAAAATGGGTGCGTTTCTTTTCCTAAATTCCACAAAATCTGTGAACCATGGGTCTCATGATTCCTACCAAATAGCTTTGACCATTGACTACTAGATCTCTGAAAGACCACTTATAGGCTAAAGACTCCATGTAGCCACCAGGAACCCATTTCAGCCAGTGCCCCCTCCCCCACTAATTTAACGCCATCCTTGTCTGACTCTTTTACACTATGTCTAGGCTTTCCCTAACTCTATTGAATGGGTAACTCCTTTGGCAATACCATCTTCACCATACTCTTAAGGATGTTTGTAATTTGAAGTGCCAATCTATGTTGTGCAATGCTTGTGCTTATTGCTCTGTAATCCCTCCATCTTTGTAAAACCTTTAATAAACAATTTGATCCACCTCCCCCTTTCCTCATCGCTTATCATAGGGAGGATGTAATCTGTAGAGAAATGGGAATAATGCTAACTGATAACACTCAGCAGAGGCAGATAGAAAGATATACAGTTGTGCTCATAAGTTTACACACCCTGGCAGAATTTATGATTTCTTGGCCATTTTTCGGAGAATATGAACAATAACACAAAAACTTTTCTTTCACTCATGGTTAGTGTTTGGCTGAAGCCATTTATTATACATACCCCAGTTCTTAATACCCTGTATTGCCCCATTTAACATCAGTGACAGCTTGAAGTCTTTTGTGGTATTTGTGGATGAAATTCTTGGGCTGTCTTGCATGAACTGCACGTTTGAGATCTTCCCAGAGTGGCTCAATGATATTGAGGTCAGGAGACTGAAATGGCCACTCCAGAACCTTCACTTTATTCTGTTATAACCTATGACAGGTGGACTTGGCCTTGTGTTTTGGATCATTGTCATGTTGGAAAGTCCAAGTACATCCCATGCGCAGCTTCCTGGCTGATGAATGCAAATGTTCCTCAAGCATTCTTTGATAACATACTGCATTCATCAGCGATCCACCTCCGTGTTTCACAGTAGGAATGGTGTACCTTTCATCATAGGCCTTGTTGACTCCTCTCCAAATGTAGCATTTATGGTTGTGGCCAAAAAGCTCAATTTTTGTCATCACTCCAAATGACTTTGTGCCAGAAGGTTTGAGGCTTGTCTCTGTGCTGTTTGGCATATTGTAGGCGGGATACTTTGTGGCATTTGCGTAGTAATGGCTTTCTTCTGGTGACTCGACCATGTAGCCCGTCTTTCTTCAAGTGCCTCCTCATTGTGTATCTTGAAACAGCCACACCACATGTTTTCAGAGAGCACAACTGTAAGCTCACCAGATTTCTGGCAGAAACAACTGTTATTTCTGCACAAAAATAAAAAAAAATGATGTAAAAAAACACCTAAGCCTTGGTTTACACTGATCCGATCTGAGAGGTCGGATGTGATTCGCACCGCAATGCAGTGTGAGTCACATGCAATCTCTCTACAATGCGATCTCAGCCATAGAGATATTATGGCTGAGATCGCATTGCAATCAGATCAAACTAGCACAGGACCCTTTTTGTTCGCAGGGTCAGAATCATATTGCATGGTGGTTCAGACCATGCGATCCAAATCCTGTGTGAGTTTGCAGATCGCACTGCACTATGTGAACTGAAAAGGGGGTGTCGTTAACAATATACTAACACCTCCCTTCAGTTCGGGTAGGTCAGTGTGAACTGCCGCCGGAAGGCTAGCAATGCGGGCAGTGGATTTGCAGGGTTCCCGCATCTCTGCAGTGTGAACCGAGCCTTACATATGTTCCCTAGATAGCAATCAAGGCAATAGAAAATAAAAGTCTCTGCTGTGTTTCAATTTCTCTTTTCATCTGTGTTGGAAACTGATTTTCTTAAATTGTCTATCAGCTACAAAAGTACTATAAATGTATGATGGTGCATAGTTGACAGTTTATAACAGATCTTACTAAACTAAAAAAAATAGCTATCCATATCCTTAAGACAGCACCTACAAGGCTTGAAAATTACCTTTTGCATAAAAGATTGTAAAGTTTTAGTTCAAAGAAAAAAATAGAATAGTGCCACGTCAATATGGTTGTCACACCACTTCCTAAAACTAAATCTTTCTAAAATTGAGCTCATAATTCTTCTTCCCCCAGTGCCCCATCCCCCATTTTTTTCATCAAGACCAATAATGCAATTATCAGTCCCTTCCCTCATGTCAGGGTGTTATGTGTAATCCTGGACTCTGATCTGTATTTTCAGCCCCAGATCAAACCGCTGTCCAAATCTTGCCACCTCCACCTCCATAACATTTCCATTACAAAACCACCAAGCTACTTATTCACTCCCTTGTAATTCCTCACCCTGACTTTTGCAACTCCCTCCTCATTGACCTACCCCTACATAGACTATCCTCTCTTCAGTCTACCATGAATGCTGATGCCAGACTCATCCACTTTACCAACCACTTAGTGTCTGCCAGCTCTCTGTGTCAATGTCTCCACTGGCTCCCAATCACCCAACAAATAAAATGTAAAATATTAACAACAATATACAAAACCTTCCACAGTTCAGCCCCAAGTTACATCACCAGCGTCATCTTAAAATATCATCCAAACCGTGCTCTCTGCTCCTCCCAAGACCTCCTCCTCTATAGCTCCCTTGTCACATCCTCTCATGCTTACCTCCAGAGCCACTTTCATCCTCTTCAACACCCTATCTCAGTCTGTCTAGCTATCTCCTACTCTGTCTGCCTAGCTATCTCCTACTCTGTCTGCCTTTAGGTGATCACTAAAAACTCATCCCTTTAGGGAATGCTATCTAGCCTTCACCTAATAAACTGGACTTTTACTCTCTCCATCAGCTCATCCCTCACAGTTATAACCTTTAAACCACTTGCTCCTCCGTTTAGGATTGTAAGTTCCTTTGAGCTGGGCCCTTCTAACCCACTTGTCTTGACTTGAAAGTGTATCATCTCCTTATATACTTCCCATATTCTAAAATGCTGTGCAAACTGTTGGTGCTATAAAATCCTGTTTAATAACAATGGCCCCATGGGATTTCACCCCCACATCCATATTTTAAATTATTGTTACTTTATTTAAGTCAGAGGAATTATAATGGTATAAAGATAAAGGTACAAGGATATCTGGGCAGGTTTGCTGGTTCTTTCTGCTATTTCAGGCTGCCTGGTGATGCTAGGAAGTTATGCCTGTGGACTTCAGCAGTGGTTGCAGGAAAGAAATTTGCACGATTCTCCCATAAACTCAGTCAGTGCTAGACAGCAGCTTGCAATAATCACAAGAGAATTCGGCAGACTTGTTGTACACAAGTTGATCGATCTATCAACATTCAGCCTTCCCATTAAGGAGTCGAATATCGGCTGGTTCCTGCTGAACCGGCCAAGATTCAAACCGTGTATGACCTGCCTCATTTTGTTTTTTCTTTTTTTTTTTTTTTTCTTTTTTTTTGTGGTCAACCGTTATGGAGTAACATCACGCACTTTGAGGGTGGAAAGTGGTTATATGTTTTCAATGCTGGCCAATGCAATACTGTCAGTTAAACCTAAGCTTTAACATTTAAATTTATAGTTAAAGTAGAACTATGGGCAAAACTTTTCTTTTCCATTTTGGATAAAGTAAGGGAGGGTTATAACCCCTGTCAGATTTTTTATCACCATCTCTGTCCCATTGCAGAGATTTCCCTTCACTTCCTGTCCCATAACCAAACAGGAAGTGAGAGGAAATCACTGCAGATTAAAGGCATTTCTTGGGGACCCCCAGCTCACCAGAACTAGTGTACCCATTGAAAGATTTCCCATCTATTACTTTTCTGGGGACAATCCAAAATTTGGGGTTTTCTTTTTACTTTCACTTTCAATGATAATGGTAAACAGGACAAATAGAGAGAATGAATCTCCTTAAAAGGGACACAGAGAGCAATAAAAATTGA
This sequence comes from Glandirana rugosa, assembly GCA_018402905.1. NCBI lineage: Eukaryota > Metazoa > Chordata > Amphibia > Anura > Ranidae > Glandirana > Glandirana rugosa. The sequence continues at coordinate 421,409 of BLSH010482785.1, read as the reverse complement.
CAGGGACTCTAATCCCTCTGCACTCTATCCAAAACTAAAAAAAAGTGTTGCCTTTAGTTATACTTTAAACCCAATAATGGGGCCATGTGGCTTTTAGTTATTCCCATTGTTCAGTGTTGTGCTTTCTTAAATTATTAAGTTTTACATAATTTATTTGGTGGCAATGGGATGTGTAATCCCATGTTTCATAATCAGTTGCTGAATTGTATACGAAGATTGGATTGGATTGAGATGGTACCAAGATGAATTAAGACTGTTGTAATGAAAAAGTGCCCCAAAATCTCAGCTCTACAGATCCTTTTCACTGGCCATCTTTGTCTTCGTAAAATCTTTCATGCATCATTACTTCTCTGAGATGTTACTTAAAAGACAACTATACTTTTAAATTAGCCTCTGCATGTTGATGGCTTGTGCTTCAGGACAGCTGTGAATGGGAGAGTATGCATAGTATTGTGCAGCTCCAGTAAATTACTGAGCACAGCCCTGCTCCTGTACCAGTTCTCCCACTGATCTGGCTAGAATGTTGAAGTGTTATGACCGCAGGAAAGTTTTTATTGCTGTCTGGGTTTCGGCTTTTCAGATTCACTCTTTCAATTTGTTCTGGTGGCAACTGTCTAAGAGGAGATTTCTCCCTGTTTTTGGGGATATTTCTTTTTTTTTTTTTTTTTCCATTAAGAAAATTTTATTTAGTAATAGTAGAGTAATACAAGTACATAACATGAGCATATTAGAGATGAGTTGTCAATACATCTCAAACATTAATAACTGGTAACAACCGGCACATGAAGGGTGGCGGAAACAGAAAGAGGGAAAAGCATCCCAGTTCGTCTTGTTCGTGGTATCTTGGTCGGGAAATGTATGTATTGTCCTTATATGTGTCTCGGTGTTCTTGAGCGGGAGTTTAGTTTTGGACAGCAAAAGTGTGGGCCTATTTTGTTTAGTGGGTCGAGCTTTAGTATGTTACCTTAAGTCTCGAATTTGGGTTATAGGGTGTTAAGTCATTCCTTTCGGTTATAAAGCATAGATAGGGGGGTTATTGTTCTGTGTGGGCTAGAAAGATGACTCCTGAGTGGAGATGATTGTAGCTTGGCGTCTGGGGATGTCTTCTTCAGGTCTTATCCCTTTCACGGCGGTCGTGTTATAGGATTGTCATGTAGGGGTAGTGCTTGTGGAAAGAAGGGATAGAAAGGGGTGGTAGGAGGGGTAAGGTATGAGGGATTGCATGAGGGGGGGTAGGGGGGGTGGGAATGGGGGAGCTAGAGGGGGGAAGAAAAAGAAGAGTTTCGGAGGTGAGAAAGAGGTTCCGCAGGTCTCCCTCGGCCCCCCAGCCGCCTTTTCCATTTTGCTGGGGTATGCGGAGGAGAGGGTGCTGACAAGAATTTGGGTTTGTGTCTCTACGGTGCGTTTGTTGTATTTTGGTTTGGGAAGGGCGGAAGGAAGGGGTGTTGTTCCGGGTGCTGAGGTCTAGTGAGGAGTGATGTGTCACAGGGTAATGGAGAGTCTGGTTAAGACGGGTGAGTGTTAACTATGTTGAGGTAGTCTTGTGTTGTTTTGAAGTGGGTCCAACATGCCCATGTCTTGGAAAATTTAGATGGTGTTTCTTTTGCGATATGTATAAGTTCCTCCATTTCTGCTATTTTGTTTATTTTCTTACACCATTCTGCCAGCGTTGGGGGGGGTGGTGAGTTCCAGTGTATGGGAATACAAAGTTTGGCTGCGTTTATTAAGTGGATGGCAATAGATTTGCGGTATATTTGTCCTGGAAGGGTTGTGTGTTGAAGCAAGAATTGGGCTGGGGATAAATTCAGGGAGAATGTGGAAATTCTGGTGGTTATGTCGTGGACTTGAGACCAGAAGTGTTGGAGGCGTGGACAGCTCCACCAAATATGTAGAAGGGTGCCCTGGGATTCTGAGCATCTCCAACACGTTTCAGGAACATTATCATAATATTTGTGTAGGATTTGTGGGGTTCTGTACCACCGAAGTGCTAATTTGTAATTGTTTTCTTGTGTTGCGACGTTCAGTGAGCCTTTATGTGTCAATGAGAAAATCTTTTCCCACTGTTCGTCAGAAATATCTTCCTGTAGGTCTCTTTCCCATAGGGGGCAAGTCTTTCCCGCGCTGGGGGGACTGTCTAGAAATAACAAGTTGTGGATAGTGGATATGAGATGTCTCTCCCCGTTCGGTTGAGAGCATAATTTTTCATAGGGAGAGAGTGGCCTGGAGACTTCCGAAGGCTTGTTAAGTTGTCTAATGAAATGGCGAATTTGGAGATATGTCCATGGTGGTATTGGGGTGTCTGTGTTTGCTGTTGGGATGAGTTCTCTATCTAGTAGAGCACCGTTATGTACCTAGTCGTGCGTTGTGGTGGGGTTTCGGGAGTTTCTCGTGGGAGAGTAAGTGCGGAGGAACGTGACGAAGTTTCTTCGCACATTCTTTTGGTCTTAGAGTAGATTAGGACCGGGGGAGTGAGGTTATTCTGTATTGGGTCGAAAGGGGGGTCCGAATAGGGTAGTAAAGGATCTGTTTAAGACCGGTTTGAGTCTATATGTGCGTGTGGTGAAAAAATTATTGCCACGAGATGATCTATCTCTTGAGTAGGGTTGTCGTTTGTGTCTGTGGGGTTATGGTGGTAC
>BLSH010482785.1:398295-410400 GCA_018402905.1 Glandirana rugosa | reverse complement strand
GCCCCCCCCCCCCCCCCCATTGTGAGATTTGCTAAATCTAAATCTTAAAAGAAAATCCCATATTTTGGGCTGTCGCCAGAGAGGTAATAGAGGAGAAATCTTCCAATGCAGACATTAGCTCTGGTAACCTGCCCCCCCCCCCCTCCCTGGGCTTCCCTTAATTTGCAAGAATATACTCTCACTTCCTATTTTGGCTATGAGACAGGAAGTGAAGGTAAATCTCCCCAATGGGCCGCAGATGGCAAACAAAAACAGAGAGGTGTTTTAATGCTCTTTTATTTTATCCAACGTGAAAAAAAAAAGTTTTGACTATAGTTCTACTTTAAGTGCAATAGCATAGGTCACTTTTTAATTGCTACTTAGGGTTGGCTGGAAGTGGTCAAATAACTCACCTAACTGTTCACCATTTTGTATGAATTGCAGTCATTTTAAGTCTGATCCTAATTTATGTCTAAAAAAAAATTCTGCAAATATATAATTCTGCATAGTCATTACAACTCAGCACTGTGTGACAACTTACAAGCAACATTACGGGGGCACACTAAATGAACCCCATGCCCTCGGGACTTATCTCAAGAAGAACAGATCTGACTTGTGCAACTTTTAACTTGCCAATGACATTAATCAATGCTGCGTAAAAATGATAAAAAGGCTGTACGATCATAACAGATTTTGGCGGTCTTTGATCATAAGCAGACTCTTCACATGTATTGTTAGTGAGTGTCAAATTAACCTTATCTGATTTGAAACTACCCACAGATGTTTGCTGCTGGTCATTTCGCCAGCCCTCCTAAACATAGTTTAACCACTTCAGCCCCAGAAGGATTTCCCACGTTAGGACCAGAGCACTTTTTGTGATTTGGCACTGCGTCGCTTTAACTGAAAATTGCGCGGTCGTGCGACGTTGTACCCAAACAAAATTTGTGTCCCTTTTTTCCCACAAATAAAGATTTCTTTTGGTGGCATTTGACCCCCTCTGCGTCATTTCTGATCACTGCTTTAAAGAAAAAAAGAGTGACAATTTTGCAAAAAAAACAATATTTCTTACTTTTTGCTAAAATACAAATCCAAAAAAAAAGAAAAAAACGTTTTTTTTCTTCGTTTTTGGCCAATTTATATTCTTCCTCATATTTTGGTAAAAAAAAGATCGCAATTGGCGTTTATTGATTGGTTTGCACAAAAGTCGCCGCATTTATGGATGATGAGAATTAATTTCTGGGGTTTTTATTTTTTAAATTTTTTTACTAGTAATGGCGGTGGTCAGCGATTTTTAGCGGTACTGCGATATTGGGGAGGACATGTCGGACCATTTTGACACTTTTTTGGGACCATTGGCATTTATACAGCGATCACTGCTATAAAAATGCACTAATTACTGTATAAATGCCATTGGCAGTGAAGGGGTTAACCTGCAGGGGGAGATCTAGGGGATAACTGTGTTCCCTGGGCGTGTTGTAACTGTATGGGGGCTGGGCTGCTATGGACATAAGAGATCTAACTGATCCCAGTGACAGGGATCAGTAGATCTCTTTTGTCCCCACTGTCAGAATGGGTAACGGGCGTGTTTACATCGGCGGTTCCCCGTTCATTGGCTCTGGCAGCTAATCGAGGCTCGCCGGCGGACAGCGGGTCCGCCCAAGCTGCGGGTCCACTCCTCCGGAGTGCGGTGGGCACTCAGCCTCACCTCGCTACCACCATAAAATCCTCCAGAAACTAGTTCTAACTGGACCAGAACCAGATACGAAAACAGATGGTACCCCCTTTTACTAAAACTTCCAACTTCTTTTTTCAATACCAAAGACCTGCCCACCTTCTGACTGCCTTGATAAAATAACCTCCCCAAATGGCCATTTTTTTTTACAGGGGGTAGATCAGCAGGCAAACAATCCAGCTCTGTGGATTCTTTTGAAATGTTTGTCCTAAACTCTCTCTTGGAAGCAACCCTGTTGCCTTCTCCTTTTCTAAGCCAACCACCTTCTAATAGAAAGCCCCCCCACTACGCAAACTTAACCCACTACACATCTCTAACCTCTCATCCACTACATCACCCACTACACATTAGATAATATAGTAAAAGTGCAGCGCTTAATAGATATTAAGTTATAGCAATGTCTTTCAAAGTGTCCATAAAGGTGATGTGGGAATTCAAATAGAAAAGATCCTATGAATAGAACCTCCACCAGCACCCGCACACACCGGAACTACCGGACCCCCACTACAAGGGTCTGGTAAGCCTGTGAGAAGATGTCAGATGGAATGAAGCACCAGATACCAGAGACCCCTCTAATCGTCCATGGAAAACCAGACCCCTTTTACAGAGGTTATAGCTTGCTTATACTCAGATAGCTGCTGGGATCTCGCATCAGCCGCCGCCGACGTCAGTGATGACTAAACGAGCTGGAAGGAGTCTGGATGCGTGACGACATTGCGCACCGGGACGTGGCGGCCATCTTTCTGGTTAGAAACAGACCAAGGAAACGTGTTTCATTGCCTGCATATGGCGATTGTGAATGTAATTTTTTATTTACTTTTTTTTTTTTTTCATTTCTACCCCATACACCCACCCCCCTCTTGCCCCTACCCCCCTTCATTCTCCCAACACATCCATGCACCTACTCACACACAGACTCCTGGCCTGGATCCCCTGCCTGGGCATTGTTTACCCTTGGTTTCCCAGCTGGGCACCCTCTAAGGAGGGTACCCCCTGCTGACTAACCAAGGACCCCATTTTTTCTTAAATTTAGAAAAGTTACCTCTCTTAATGTGAATACCCCTTTCCTTCCACAGTGTTTCATCCATCATTTTTTCCCATTCTTCATATGTTGGGGGAGTTGTCGTCTGCCATTTTTTTATTTACTTATTAAAAATGATGGTTTGAAATCTACAGCACTATGGTTGGTACTTTTTATTTTTATGGTCCCCATTGAGGATTTTTGGAGAGTGTTTTATCTGTTGGCCGGAATCAGGAGAACTTGTTGGCTGATGCGAGATCCCAGAATAAAAAGATTTGGCTATACAAATACTTCAATTACATTGCTAAATTCCGTAGTGATACATTTGGACCTTTTAGTAAACTTTATAACTCTGCATAAATACATTGTTCACTTGTCACAATTTACAGCAAGCTAAAGCATTTAAATAATTTACACCTTTTATAATTAAAAAGCAGTTGTTGAGCTTGAGTTCTCATGTGTTGAGACGCGTGTTTGGCAACCAATTCATTTTAAATAAGCTGTCAACTCATGAAGAAATAGATCCTGCTAGGATTCTTAAAGTGCACCACAACATTAGCATCCTTGCCTTGGGGTACCCTGATAATAAATAACAATGCATGGCAACAAACATATAAAGTGCGATGCTGTAACATGCATCATGATGTAAGCAAGTTCTTAAAGCTATATTAACCACTTCAGCCCCGGAAGGATCTACCCCCTTCCTGACAAGAGCACTTTTTGCGATTCGGCACTGCGGCGCTTTAACTGACAATTGTGTGGTCGTGCGACGTTGTACCCAAACAAAATCGACGTCCTTTTTTTCCCACAAATAGAGCTTTCTTTTGGTGGTGTTTGATCACCTCTGCGGTTTTATTTTATTATTAAAAAAACGCGAGAATTTTGAAAAAAAACCCCAATATTTTTTACATTTTGCTATAATAAATATCCAAAAAAAAGTTAAAAAAACTAATTTCTTCATCTGTTTAGGCTGATATATATTCTTCTACATATTTTTGGTAAAAAAAATTCCAATAAGCACATATTGATTCATTTGCACAAAAGTTATAGCGTCTACAAAATAGAGGTTAGATTTATGGCTTTTTTTTTTTACTAGTAATGGCAGTGATCTGCGATTTTTATTGGGACTGCGACATTGCGGTGGGAAGAACGGACACTTTTAACACTTTTTTGGGACCAATGACATGTATGCAGCGATCAGAGCTAAAAATAGCCACTGATTACTGTATAAATGTCACTGGCAGGGAAGGGGTTAAATTCCAGGGGGCGATCAAGGGGTTATATGTGTTCCCTATGTGTGTTCTAACTGTGTGGGGGCTGGCAGGGACATGACAGATCTAACTGTTCCCGATCACTGGGAACAGTAGATCAGTGTCATGTCCCCTGACAGAACAGGGATCCGCTGTGTTTACATTGCCAGATCCCCGTTTTGCCTCTGTAGTAGGAGATCGCGGGTCGCCAGCGGACATCGAGTCCACCCGACCTGCGGGCACGCTCACGCAGCGTGCGCTTGCCCGCAAATCGTGCAAATGCGCGGCCGACGTACCATGACGGCGGTTTGCGCAGCCAAGCCAACCTGCCACCATAAAACGACGGTGGCTGGTTGGCAAATGGTTAAACCCAAAAGCAAGCATTTATTATATTGTAGCCTACCATTTTTTTTTAGATGATGGATGCATTAATTTTAAAGCTTTCTTTCTTCTAGTTTCATCTGGCGATCTGGCCAGTAAGTCTGTTGTTTTTCAACAGAAAAACTGTCCAGCAGTAAACGGTTGAGGGGTTGAGGCAAACCTTTTAACACTGACAGAGGTGCTTACAATAGTCAGCTTTTATTTGTTCAAGTAAAACCTTAATCTGAAAATGAACAGAACTTTTGCTGTAACTGCCCAGAGAAGCAGTTAAGTCTGTAAAAAAAGAAAAGGTCCCCCTGCAAGTTAATATCATTGCATATTAGCTCATTAGATGAAGGCCTCCAACGGCGTGCTGTTACGGCTTCCGGCACTTCCATCTTCACCCAGACTTCCTGCTGAGTTTCCAGGCACTGCCCATTTAAATGGCCGAGCCACGATGATGTCACTTTAGCGCATACCAAATGGTCACAATGCTGCTGTCCAAAGGTGTCTCTCTTGCTCCTTCACCTAGACTGGGCCCACTCTAATACAGAAGAAGTGTTACTGGCCAGATCCCTAGGTGAAAACAAAGGGACAAGGGCATAAAAAAACAAATGCCAAGAAAAATACCCGAGAATAAGGAAAGGGATGGTTGGCACTCAGGGTGACATACAAAAAAAAAACATCCTACGCGTTTCAAACGTTAATCCATAGCCAAGACTAAGGACTAACATCCAAAACACGTAGGCTGTGTGTACAGCACTGTACATGTTTACTTAATAAAGACATTTTTTTCTTTGGATTTCATTCTGAGTGCTGACCATCCCTTTCCTTACTCTGGTACGTTGGAGGTGTCAGCAGCCTCGAGGACTGAGCATCGGGCAGAGTTGTCATGCGGGAAGGTTGTAGCGCCTATACACCTGATTTCCCTATAGAGAGCAGAGAATACCTCCCGTGACATAAGAGGACAAACATACTCTATATAGATGGTGCTCCTGGTAAGATTAAAACTTACAATGGTTGTAAACCTCAGACATAAAATATGAACAAAGCATATACCTCAATAGTGTGAAGTTGTCTCAGTTAAGAGAACTAAGAGAATTATTTACTAAAACTGAAGAGTGCTAAATCTGGTGCAATTCTGAATAGAAACCAACCAGCTTCCAGGTTTTATTGCCAAATTTTAACCACCTACCGCCTGCACTAGAGCCGGCTATAGACAGCTACAGTGCGGCTCTTAATTGCCGGAAAGCCGTTCTATGTCCTCCCAAGAATGTGAAATGTGTCAATGAGACTCCACTGATCCCGGCCCCTTACCACGTGATCAGCTGTCAGCCAATGACAGATAATCATGTGATGTAAACAGAAGATCATAATCGGTTTATTTTCCTCATGCTGGCAGCGTGAGGAGAAAAAAAAAGCGGATTAGCGGCTTCTGTCAGAGGGACATTGGTCCCGATCATCTAGAGTTCCTGCTGTCATGCAGTGCCCACCAGTGCCACTTGCCAGTGCCCACCAGTGCCACCTACCAGTGCATATAAGTGCTGCCTATCAGTGCCCACCAGTGCCATCTAACAGTGCCCACCAGTGCCACCTATCAATGGCCACCAGTGCCACCTATCAGTGCCCATCAGTGCTGCCAATCAGTGCCCATCTGTGCCTCATCCTCAGTGCCCCTATCAGTGTCACCTACCAGTGCCTATCAGTGCCCAACAGTGCCACCCATCAGTGCCACCTATCAGTGCCCTTCAGTGCCACCTATAAGTGCCCATCAGTACCACCCTTCAGTGCCACCTATCAGTGCCCATCAGTGCCACCTATCAGTGCCCACCAAGGCCAACTCATCAGTACCCACCTATCAGGGCCCATCAGTTCAGTCTTATCAGTGCCTATCAGTGCAGCCTCATCAGCGCACATCAATGAAGGAGAAAAATTATCTATTTTCACAATTTTATAACAAATGAAATTGGGTTTTTTTTTCAAAATTTTCGGTCCTCTTTTGGTTTTTTTTAGCGAAAAATAAAAAACCCAGCAGTGATTAAATTCCACAAAAAGAAAGCTCTATTTGTGTTAAAAAAAATGATAAAAACTTCATATGGGTACAATGCTGCATGACTGCGCAATTGTCATTCAAAGAGTGACAGAGCTGAAAATTGGCCTCGGCAGGAAGGGGGTATACAGTATCTCAAAAAAATTGGTACACCCCTCACATTTTTGTAAATATTTTATTCTATCTTTTCATGTGACAACACTGAAGAAATGACACTTTGCTACAATGTAAAGTAGTGAGTGTACAGCTTGTATAACAGTGTAAATTTGCTATCCCCTCAAAGTAACTCAACACACAGCCATTAATGTCTAAACCACTGGTAACAAACGTGAGTACACCCCTAAATTAAAATGTCCAAATTGGGCCCAAAGTGTCAATATTTTGTGTGGCCACCATTATTTTCCAGCACTGCCTTAACCCTCTTGGGCACTGAGTTCACCAAAGCTTCACAGGTTGCCACTGGAGTCCTCTTCCAGTCCTCCATGACGACATCACAGAGCTGGTGGATGTCAGAGACAGATGCTCAATAGGGTTTAGGTCTGGAGACATGCTTGGCCAGTCCATCACCTTTACCCTCAGCTACTTTAGTAAGGCAGTGGTTGTCTTGGAGGTGTGTTTGGGGTCGTTATCATGTTGGAATACTGCCCTGCAGCCCAGTCTCCAAAGGGAGGGGATCATGCTGTGCTTCAGTATGTCACAGTACATGTTAGCATTCATGGTTCCCTCAATGAACTGTAGCTCCCCAGTGTTGGCAGCACTCATGCAATCCCAGACCATGACACTCCCACCACCATGCTTGACTGTATGCAAGACACACTTGTCTTTGTACTCCTCACCTGGTTACCACCAAACACGCTTGACACCATCTGAACCAAATAAGTTTATCTTGGTCTCATCAGACCACAGGACATGGTTCCAGTAATCCATGTCCTTAATCTGTTTGTCTTCAGCAAACTGTTTGTGGGCTTTCTTGTGCATCATCTTTAGAAGAGGCTTCCTTCTGGGACAACAGCCGTGCAGACCAATTTGATGCAGTGTGTGGCGTATGGTCTGAGCACTGACAGCATGAATTACTTCTGACAAATTTTCCTGACACCAAGAGAAAAATGGTGACAGAGGAGGGAGTTTCAGGTGATTGACAGCCACAGTTCTGTTCCTGTGTGCTGTGTGAAAGGGGGATGGTCCTTTCCCTCCAATCAGCTTTCAGAGCTCTCCTCACTGAGCTCTGCAGAGTGTAACTTCAACTTTCCACCCCCTTTTTTCTGAACTCTCAGACAAGCTTTATAAATTCCGCTCTTACAACTTATGTAGGAGGATTGTTTCACCTCTGTGTATCTCCTGAGGGTAGTCCCTTCACTAGGTATGTATATGGGTTTACAACCACTTTAAGAAAAAGGAGGTGCAATTCAAAACAAGTTTGCTTCCCACGTAGCCATCATACATCCTATATGTGATCCTTAATTCCGAAGGCTGACATTACCTGACATGTATGGGGGAAAGTATATATAGAATGCACTGTATTTCATTTTCTAACACATTCTCACTTTTTCTGTTTTTCTGACTCTACTTATAAGAAAAGATTTTGCGGTGAAAGATATTTCCACTGAAACACACATTGTCAGTGAAGTCAATCAAGCGCGGTAGTTTTTAAGATGTTATTTTAGTGAAGGCTCCCCTGTGAGCTGACTCTGAGCACCAAGAAATTGTACAAATCCTAAATCTGCAGAAAAATCCAGAGATGAAGCAGAAGATTGATGGGCCTGTGTGGTACAAGGTGAGAAGGTGAAAATAGGCCTGCTGCCGGATTGTTTCCTTTGGTGAAAAGTTTTCTAGGGTTCTGTTCCCTGGAGATGGATACAAGTTCACATTCTGCTCCAAAGTGACTTTGTTATATGATATTTGCCCGGTGTCTAATGCAGAGGCTTTGGGGAACCAGTCTACAAGTCTGTACACCTCTGCATGGCTAATCACTCCCAATGCATGCGCTGCTCACCAGTTACACTTCCATACATCATTCTATAGCTAAATACTTCAGGAAATGTTTTGAAGCCCCTTTCCCTGGGATTAAATGTGGTAAACTGTCAATTTTACTATACGTCAAGTTCCAAAGTTCCTTGTTTTCTGGAATTAAAGAGGTATTCAAGTGATATTAAAGTCCTGTTTTTTAATTGTTTAACAAATAACAAACATACACGATGCACACTCTCAATCACCAACGTGAGATGAAAAAAGCCCTTGCAGTTGCATTGTCCACCTCCCCCAAGTTCAGGGCAAGATGGGATACTTGGCTTAGCCCATATTGTTCCCTCTAGGCTGACCCCATAACCCAAATACAGACTCCCTTCTCCTTTCTATCCTTCTCCCCTTCCTGAATGCCTCGTACACACGGGACGACGATCGCATTCAACACGTCCTACTCATGACCGTTGCATGCGGAATCGATCGTTTGTGGGCGCGCTTTCAACAGTTGAACATACGACGGTCGTACATGGGAGTTGTATGTGCAGACTACAAAACTTGGTCGTACCAACAAGCTCGCATACGATCGTTGTATCGTGTGTAGAGCAGTTGGGTACAACAAGTTGTATAGTGCTAAACACGCATGCGCCAAGTCCACTTCAACTAACACGAAATTAGATGAAGGAGCCCAAAGGGTGACGCTACTTCCTCTTTATACGCTCGTTCGCGTCATCACGTTCGCCCGGCCGCAAGTTGTATGTACGACCGTCGGGTGCATGTCAGTATGCTATTTACATTATGCAACATACGATTTGCGACGTTCGTACGTACGATCGTCGTCCCGTGTGTACGAGGCTTTACTCCCTTCCCTCATCTCAGTTGAGGTACAAAAGCTGCAGTTCTCTCTTACTCAGACCCTACCCAAACACCTTTAGGTGTGATACTCTGCTCTAGCTCCCCCCCAAATTCCTCCAGGTCCCCGTCCCACAGGGCACAGTGTGCTCCCCGTGGGGTGCCTGGGACGAGGACCTAGATGTTCTCAATACAGAGAGTATAAAGCCCTCTATGACCACGTTAGGCCAAGTTAGGCCTTTAAGCGTGTTCAATATAAGACATGCAATAGGTGTGAACAATATATACACTTTTAATATGAAGCCTTGAGATAATTTTTACGTGCACTGTAACTCCCGTAAACATACTGGACGTATCTTGTACTCATCCTAACTATCCATACATACTGCATGCTTCAACGCTTAGCTGGTACATATGGTGTATTTATGCCCTGTACCTCACCCCTTGTCCCTCCCCCTTTCCCTACACTTCTGCATTGTTTCTTCCTATTATTGTATTGTTTGTCTTGAAAACTCAATAAAGAAATATTGAAATTAAAAATAACAAACATGTTATACTTACCTGGTCTGTGAAATGGTTTTGCACAGAGCAGCCCCGATGCTCCTCTTCTCAGGTCCCCTGCAGTGCCAGCGTTCCTGGCCCCTCCCTCCTGCCGAGTGCCCCCATAGCAATACTCTGTGTGTCTATTCAGACACGGATCCGTGGCTTGGCCATGCCCCCTCTCTCTCCTCATTGGCTCACTGACTTTGATTGACAGCAGCCAATGGCGCCACACTGCTATCTCAGCCAATGAGGAGGGAGAGTCTCGAGCAGTTGACACTTTCCTGCAACATTGCTGGATTGAGATGAGGCTCAGGTAAGTATAAGGCTGCTTTTTACACATACGGACTGTTCAGGTCCGCCTGCCAGCTTTTCAAGAGGACCTGAATGGACTCTCCATGCTCCTCTATGGAGCGATGGATGTCAGCGGTGACATGTCTGCTGGTATCCGATCCACTCCAATCCGCTAAATTCAGAAGGATTGGTTTCCAATGGGGGGGGGGGGGGGTTAAACAAGCGATTAGAGCCAGAGGCTCTAATAGGCTTCAAAAAAGGGTGGTCTCGGGGCTCAGAGCAATGCGCCCTGAGCCCACCCAATTGTGTGACAATAGTGAATGAATATTCGTTAATGTCACTCTGATTCCCCTCCTAGCCAATCAGGAAGCGGGTCGTGAGACCCTTTCCCAATTAAGTGATTCTTTTGGCCTAGGAGGAGGAGGGGGAGGGAGGGAGGAGACGCATGGCCAGAGGAGACGCAGGGGAAGTCCGACCAACCAAACCACCAGCCGCCACCGTGACACCAGGGGCGGCTCACGCACAGCGGCTCAGCTATCCAGCACTCCCTGGCTCGGACAGGAGAGGGAGGAGGAGGGGAGATCAGAGTCATCCCGGGCATGACATCTGCCTCCTAAGATAAGGAGGCCGTCCGTCTCCCATGCGGAGGGGGGTGTTTATGGTGTTCCCCGCATTCATGTCCATCTCCCGGGGGGGGGGGAAGGCCTCATCACCCACTGGTTTGACACCCCCCCCCCCGAATTATTAAGCACCAGCCGCCACTGCTTATGCACACAGGCTTCTGTAAGAGCAGCATGTACAGCAAGCAATTACAATTCATTTGCAATGTTTTTAGCAAGTTTCAAACAGTTTTCTTTCAATTTTGAAGTACCAAAAAAACATAAAGTATATAATAAAAAATGAACTTTAAGTAGTATGTTTGTACAGGTAAACCATAAAGGTGTAAAGGGGCACCCAATCAAAGCAATGCTTCAGGTATTACAGCGAATAATTTATTATGAAAGTCTCTCTTATGCTCCCATTAGTTATTGCATACACTATCCCATATGTGTGTCTTTATGTGCAAGCATGTCTACATCAATCCACACTGTTAATGTGGGTAATAACACAAAAATAAAGTGGATCCCTGCTCTTATGCAGTATGAACTACCATGTCAGGATGTAAGTCTTATCCCTGTAGACATTAACGTATAACTAAAACGGCAAAACATTTTTCTTTGTTTTGGATAGAGTGGAGATGGATTAGAACCCCTGCCAGTTTTTATTGCAGTCTGTGCCCCTGTTAGGGAGATTCACCCTCTCTATTTGTCCTGTTTACCATTATTTTTGAAAGTGAAAGCAAAGAAAATCCCAAATTTTGGGTTGTCCCCAGAAAATTAATAGAGGGAAAATCTTCCAATGTGGACTGGTGACCTGGGGAATTCCCTTAATTTGCAGGGATATGCTCTCACTTCCTGTTTTGGCTATGGGACAGGAAGTGAAGGTAAATCCCAATGGGACACAAATAGCACAAAAAAGAAAGGGGACATCTTCTGAATGGGACACTAGTTCTGGTGACCTGGGGGTCCCCAAGGAATTAACGTTACATACACTTGATTTATAGGGGCAAAATGTAACGTATCGAACGACCCTTCACACATCGTCACACGTCTCCCAGGTAAACCATAAACAAGGAAAGTAAAGGACAGGGTATCGGTTTGTTTTTCACTCGCCTTTAGGGTCGTTTAATTTCCGTAAGGAACCCCTGGGGGTCCAGTGGTCTTGATCACAGGGTAAGTCTTCTACAGGGGAAAGAAAAAACACGATAAACACAGGGTAACCCTAAATGGAAGTGAAGGACAGGGTATCGGTTTTGTCCTTCACTCTCGTATAGGGACGTTTAATTCCCTTAAGGGGTCCAGTGGTCAGGTGTAACCTTCTAAAAGGGAGATAATTAAAAGACCCCTGTTGGGTTTTAAACCCTAAAAGAAACGAAAGTGAAAGTTTTTATTACCATTTGTCCTGTTTATCTCTCCCACTTAGAGGGATTGTCCCCGTGTCTGACGTTATTTTTGACCGTCCCCAAGAT
>BLSH010482785.1:386627-398285 GCA_018402905.1 Glandirana rugosa | reverse complement strand
TGGGACAGGAAGTGAAGGTAAATCCCAATGGGACACAAATAGCACAAAAAAGAAAGGGGACATCTTCTGAATGGGACACTAGTTCTGGTGACCTGGGGGTCCCCAAGGAATGCCTTTAATTTGCTGGGATTTCCGCTCACTTTTTGTTTGGCTATGGGACAGGAAATGAAAGGAACAAATACCAAATGGACCCTCTGCACACTGCTACACACTTCCCAGCAAGCTATGCAATGTAAAACGGGGATATTTAGTTCACATACATTGCAATTTCCATTTGGTGTTTGTAGTGTTAACATGTGGTCACACCCCTTTAGCACCTGGTAGTTCATTACATGAACAGGCTATTGGGATCTAAGCACAGGTATATCTTTTCTCTGTTATAGACAGGTCAGTGACCAGATCTGAACCTAGTTGCCCTTCCCCATCTCGTGTCTTTATGCCCCAGGTTGGCACGGTGTCCACCGTAGCATTTGCAGTGGCAAGGCAGTGTAGGACTGGCCAGAAGAGGGATTGCTTTGACGGAGTTGGCCAGTTTAAACATGTATTGCAATTAGGGTTGCCACATCATCCCTTAAATCCAGGACACATATGAATTACACAGGTTCTGAGGCTAATTTAATGCAGATAAGGCACCAAGTGAGTTTAATTACCACCTTAATCAGCCACAGAACCTGTGTAATTAGTATGTGTCCTGCATTAAAGGGACGATGTGGCAACCCTAATATATGTGAACTAAATATCCCTGTTTTACATTGCATAGTTTGTTGGGAAGGGTGTAGCAGTGTGCAGAGGGTCCATTTGGTATTTGTAGTGTTAACTTGTGGTCACACCCCTTTAGCACCTGGTTGTTCATTACATATACAAGCTTGGGATCTGAGCACAGGTATATCTTTTCGCTAGGAAGTGAAAGGAAATCTCACAGAAGGGACATAGATGGAAAAAAAATCTGACACGGGTTATAACTAGGGTTGCCACCTCATCCCTTTAAACCCGAACACACATTAATTACACAGGTTCTGTGGCTGATTAAGGTGGTAATTAACCTCACTTGGTTCCTTATCTGCATTAAATTAGCCTCAGAACCTGTGTAATTCATATGTGTTCGGGTTTAAAGGGATGAGGTGGCAACTCTAGTTATAACCCTCCCTTACTATATCCAAAATGAAAAAAAAAGTTTATCCTATAAGTCAATTATAGTATAATTTAAGGCAACTTTTCTCAATCTTTTTAATATGGAGGAACCATTGAAATACCTTTCCAGGCTCAGGGAACCCCTGCTAATAATTACTACATCTACAGCTCATGGTACTTTAGTGTGATGTTCAGTGGGAAGAATGTTCTTTGCATTTGTGGTCATTGGGAAGAATCTCCTCAGAGATAGCTTAACCACTGGGTACTTAAATTCTCTTCCTGCCCAGGCCAATTTTCAGCTTTCAGTGCTGTCACTCTTTGAATGACAATTGTGCAACGCTGTACCCATATGACATTTTTATCATTTTTTTCACACAAAAAGAGCTTTCTTTTGGTGGTATTTAATCACTACTTGGGTTTTTATTTTTTGCTAAGCAAACAAAAAAGTTTGAAAATTTAGGAAAAACATTTTTTTCATAGTTTGTTATAAAATTTTGCAAACAGGTTGTTTTTCTCCTTCATTGATGTGCACTGACAAGGCTGCACTGATAGGCTCTAATGAGGCGGCACTGGTGGGCGTTGATGAGGCTGCACTGAAGAGGCTGCACTGATAAGTGGCACTGATGGGCACTGATAGGTGGTACTCATGGGCACTGAAAGGTGACACTGATGGGCATTGATAAACACTGATAGGCAGCACTGATTGACAGAACTGGTGGGCATTGATAGGTGGCACTGGTGGGCACTGATAGGTGGCACTGGTGGACATTGCTTAGCAGCAGTGGGTTTGGAGTGTGCGGGACCGATGTGCCGTTTGCTCCAGAAGGTAATCTGTTTTTTTTTTATGTTTACACTGCCATTGTGAGGGGAAAAAAAGGCAATTACCAGCTCTGTTTACATCACGTGATCAGTTGACAGCTGACCGCGTGGTAAGGGGCTGGGATTGGCCCCTTACTCCAATCTGTTATCAGCCAAGTCTCGTGGCTGACCCTCATTTGGGCCCACGCTGTAGCCATCTTTGGGCTAAAGTGCAGGCCAGGGCAGTCTTTAAGGCAGGGAAAAAGGGGCAGCTGCCCTGGGCCCTGTCATTGTTGTGGGGCCCAAAGCAGGTGCCTCATACTTGCCAACTATCCTGGTTTAAATTCCCTTGAAGTTTTAGACCTGTGCTGTGTCCCGATATCTAAGTGCTGCTACCAAAGCTGCCCAACTCTGCCCTATTGTTGTGTACAAATGACTCACCTGCAGACCCTGTGTTTACATGTAAATAACCAGCATTGATATGTAAATAGCGTCAGCATTCATATGTAAATTGTGGCGGCCAGCTGCACTGATATGTAAACAATGGTGGCATTCATATGTATATCATGCCCCCCTGAGGTCATATTCACCATCACCTATACCGGATGCTGCCCACTGGGGAGACAAAGGTATGCTTGAAAGTCCACAGCACATGTCAGCTATGCATGAGGGTTTTATTGATAATTGATGGCACTGCTGTGTATCTACTAAAGGGCAGCACATTTCTGTGGTGTCAGGAAAGCTCCCCAGTCCATGGTGTGCAGGCAGTGAGGAGATGATGTGCTGTAACTTCTAGCAACCAATCTGTGGACAGTAATGATGTGCAGTAACCTCTAGCAACCAATGAGTGAGCAGTATTGATGTACAGTAATCTCTAGCAACCAAACAAGCAGAAAGCATGTGCTGTAACCTCTAGCAACTAATCAGTGAGCAGTAATGTGTGCTGTAACCTCTAGCAACCAGACAGTAAGTGGCAATGATATGCTGTGACCTCTGGCAACCAATCAAAATCACTGCTGATCTGATTCAGTAAATTGATTTTGAGTCTAGTTGCTATTTATTGTATGTCTCAGAGCAGGTAGAGAGTGAAATTGCATGGGGGGGGGTCCAAGTAAATATTTGCCCAGGGTCCAATTAATATTAAAGACGGCCCTGGTGCAGGCGTGAAGAGGTTAAAAAATAAATGGCGTCAGTGGTCGCTCATCTGAGAGGCAGAAATTGCTTATTGCTCCAGAAATCCCTAGCAATCTGTAGGAACCCTGGCTGAGAAAGGCTGCATTAACCACTTCCCGACCGCCTGCCGTGTTTTCACGGCGGCAGTCGGGTTGCTGTGCACGAATTGCCGTAAAAAGACGGCAATCTGCGAACGGCCGCTGGGAGGGGGGGCGCGTGCGCCGCACTCCTGAGGAGTGTGCCCGTGGCTCGGGCGGACCAGATGTCCGCCGGCAAGCCGGATGTCCGCCGGCGAGCCGCGATGAGCGGCCACAGGCAAAGAACAGGGAACCGCTGATGTAAACACAGCGGTTCCCCATTCTGACAGTGCAGGCATGAGAGATCTACTGATCCCTGTCACTGGGATCAGTTAGATCTCTCATGCCCATGGTAGCCCAACCCCCCACAGTAAGAACACACCCAGAAAACACACTTAACCCCTAGCCCCCCCCAGGTTAACCCCTTCACTGCCAATGACATTTATACAGTAATCAGTGGACATTTAAATTTCTGATCGCTGAATAAATGTCATTGGTCCCAAAAAATTGTCAAAAATGTCCGACATGTCCGCTGCAATATCGCAGTACCGCTAAAAAACGCAGATCGCCGTCATTATTAGTAAAAAATAAAAACAAAAAATAAAAACCCCAGAAATTAATTTTCATCATCCGTAAACGCGGCCACTTTTGCGCAAACCAATCAATAAATGCCAATTGTGATTTTTTTTTAATCACAAATATGAGGAAGAATATAAATCGGCCAAAACCGGTGAAAAAAAATGTTTTTTTATATTTTTTTTTGGATTAGAATTTTAGCAAAAAGTAAGAAATTTGGGTTTTTTTGCAAAATGGTCACTCTTCTTTTGTTTATAGCAGCGATCACAAATGACGCAGAGGCGATCAAATACCACCAAAAGAAAGTTCTATTTGTGGGGAAAAAAGGAAGCAAATTTTGTTTGGGTGCAACGTCGCACGACCACGCAATTGTCAGTTAAAGCGACGCAGCGCCGAATCGCAAAAAGTGCTCTGGTCCTAAAGCTGGAAAACCTTCCGGTTGGTAAGTGGTTAAGGGGTTAAAAAGTGAAGTACAGTGAAGAAGCTTTCCTAAAGACAGATGGCAGGAAATGAGCAAGAGAAATGCTTTGTTTTTTAACAAACATATTCAGCATCGCGTGGGATCAAGAGGTAACAGTTTGTACAATGTACAAATGAATTAATATTCTCACCATCTGATTTCTTGTTACAGTGATTAAATGATTTTACCCAAAGTACTGTTCAATTGGTGGTGCGAACTTTCCTTTCTAAAACTTATTTTAATAAAATCTGTAACTCTTTATAATCCATCTAAAGTTAAATAATAGGAATGAGAAATCTGCAACCCTATAGCCTGTGTTTACGCTATGATTTGCACGGGAACATGCTGTGCATTCCGGTTTGATTCACATGTGATTTAGCGCGGTGCAATTTGAGCCTATTCATTTTCAATGGGCTCAAATCGCACTGCTTTTGGAAATGCACAGAGAGGCCTGCAGCAAAAAAAAAAAATAATAATAAGCGTAGGGCCACATGACAGGGGGGCCTGGGCAGCTCTGGGGTTAAATTGTTAGATGGCTAGTGTAGTGAGCGTAGAGTGAGGGGTAAGGCGGGGCTGGCAACTAGTATTTATAGGCGGGCATGCATAGAAGCCAAGCAGATGGGGCCAGCAGACGGTGAAGTTTAGACTGGGGTTCGATTCCCCGACGGGGCCGGAGGAGGAAGGGGAGCGGGTATTGCCGCGTGCTCGGCGGTCCTGGCCGCCGGAGCGGTACAGCCCGTCCGCTCCCCCATGAGCTCAGCGCCACGACGGGAGCCCGTTCTCTGACCCTTCAGGTGAAACGGCACGGCCTGCTTCTCCTGCGGCCGGTGGTTCCCCTTGGAGGAATCCCCAGCTAAGGCAGAGCTCTGCCAGGCGGGGCCGCCAGCCATCTCAGTCCCCCACCCTGCCTGGCCTACAGGGATGCCGGAGCAGAGCGGCTGTCCCTGCTGGCGATGCTCCGGTCGGGGGGACAGCCCGGCATGGGAGGAGGCCTTCTGAGTGCGCTTGCCAGGAAGACAGAGTGGCAGGCGGCCCTTCCCGGCGCACACCCCATGCGGCTGGTCCTACTGAGCAGTCGGCGGCAGGACAAGGCCAGAGATCCAGCAGGAAGAGGAGGAGGTTGGGATGTGGGCCTGGGCCGTCAGTGAGGAGTGTGGTCGTTCAGTGGCCTGGCCCTTCCAGGAGTCCAATCTACCACCAGGAGGTTCGGCAGGGAAGGGATGAAGCGTGGTCAGAGGGTGAACGCTCCAGTTCCGAAGAGGGAGAAGTGCCCGGCGTGTCACCAGCGTTGGATTCCGGGGCAGCGCCTGGGGGCGGCCCGTCCAGGCATCCTGGTGAGTCCTCTACTAATTCTATGTCTGTATTTTGTGATAATTTGTGTGCTTTGCTTGGGGTAGGTGCTAGGGTCCCCCTCCCCTTTCGCCTGGACTTGCCCTGCCCGCAGCGGACGCACGGCCCGCTGCGGCCGGAGGGTATGCTGGGTTGCAGGGTTTGATAGCTGGTTTGCGGTCATTGGTGCGGAGATTTGAGGTGGGTGGAGCTACGCCGGTCGACGCCTGGGTTCCTCCCCCCGTGGCGGCAGGCAGCACCGCGAGGGTTGGGCCCGGGGCGGGGGGCTTGGCGGGTCAGGGAGACCTGTCCGCCCGCCTCGTTCTTCACAGCCTGGGAAGCGGGTAGGTAGATGGAGTCAGTGCGATTGTCAGATGCTGCCAGGTGCGAAATTTATGTTTGCTGGGGGCCCATTTGAAACTGGAGGTTCGCAAAAGGATCTGGCGGGGTGAGTATGTCGAATTTTTTTCTTTAACTGCCCTATGGCAGCAAGGCCCGATCAGTCATTTTGACTTGGAGTTGTTTACGAATGCCGCGGGTGCGACCAGGTATGGTGCGTTTTTGGGCGGCAGGTGGAGCGCGGAATGCTGGCCAGATGAGTGGAGGCAGGCGGGCTTTTGCGAGAACCTGGTGCTTTTGGAATTGTTCCCAGGTATCGTTGCGGTGGAAGTCTGGGGAGACTGCTTCCGCAACAAAAAGGTTCGCCTTCACTGTGATAACATGGGGGTGGTTCAGGTCGTGAATAGTTTGTCGGCGGTATCCCCGCCTGTGGTTCGCTTGCTACGTCATCTGGTGTTGCGTTCCCTGTAAATGAATGTGTTTTTATATGCGGTTCACTTGCCAGGGACGACTAACACATTGGCGGATGCCTTGTCTCGGTTTCAGCTGGACAGGTTCCGGGAGTTGGCACCAGGCACAGAGCGTCACGGGGTGCCCTGTCCAGGGGAGCTGTGGCAGATTGCCTTGGAGTCACCATGGGCTTAATCAGGAAGTCGGTAAGTGAACGAACATGGGCATACTATGCCAAGGTATGGCAGGAATGGAGTCTGCTGTTGCAGGAGACAGGGGTCGACTTGAGAGGTGAGGACGCCAAGTTAGTGCTGCTGTATTTTATCGGTTGTAACCTTGAGCAGGGAGTGCCCCTTTCGGCATTGAATCGAAAACTATCTGGTTTGGCATTCTGGTTCAAATTATTGGGGGTCCCTGATGCTACTAAAGGTTTCATGGTTCGGCAGGCGCTAAAGGGCTATAGGAGGGGTTATAGCAAGCCGAATGGCCGTCGGCCGATTACCTTCGATGTGTTCCAGAGGTTGCTGGTTCAGGTGAGTATGGAGTGCTCCTCACAGTATGAGGCGCTGTTGTTCTGCACAGCATTCATATTGGCATTCTTTGGGGCATTTAGGATAGGGGTATTGGTCAACTGGGTTAAAGCAGTGCATGGTCGCTTGCTGTCGGAGGGTGTGAGCTTTGATGGATCATCAGTGGTCGTGTACGTTCGGCGCTCCAAGACCAATCAGGTGGGTAAAGGTGCTTGCGTTAGACTTTATTGCATTGCAGGTTCCCCCATTTGCCCTGTTGCGTCGTTGTCTGAGTTTAGGCGGTTCCGTCCTGAGGTGGGCGGCTCGTTCTTGATTCACCAGAATGGGTCGGCGTTGTCAATTTACCAATTCAATGCTGTCTTTCGGCGGTGCTTGAGGGCATCGGGTTTCTCTTCCAGGCACTCGTCCCATTTCTTCCGCATAGGGGCGGCCACGGAGGTCGCCCGGTGGGGTTTGGAGGAATCGGTGCTTAAACGTATCGGCAGGTGGGAATCGAATCGGTTTCGATTTTATATACTCCCACATTTGATTTCTGGGGCACCTGCTCCTTAAGTTTAATTTATATGTTGTTGGCTGCATTAGTTATGTAAGGGTGGGTTGTGTTACGTGGTTTCTTTGTTATTCCTTTTCAGATGGTGCTCTGGCTTTGGTGTGGGTGCTTGGACACTCATACATGTTCTGGGGGGCCAAGCTAGCTGATGTGCGGTCTAACTAGACAATCTCCCGGATGTTCTGGTTCTGCACGAGAGGGGTAACGACCTGGGGGTACCATCCATGCGCCACCTCATACGAGACATCAAATATGATTTTTTACGTTTACAAGTGGATTTTCCAGGCCTGGTTTTTGTATGGTCAGAGATCGTCGGCCGCACCTCGTGGCATTTTGCTCGGTCGGTCGAAAAGTTGAACAAGGCGCATGTTAAAGTCAATAAGGAGGTGGGTCACTTCATTGTGTGTAATGGCGGTCTGGTTTTCTGGCACAATGATTTGGAGGTAGATACGTGGCGCTACTTGTGGGGGGATGGTGTTCATCTCAACACCGTCGGCACGGACTTGTGGTGCCTTCTGCTCCAGGATGTGATCCAACAAGCATTGCGTCTTTGGCTGAGCTCACAGATGTAAGGTTTTACATCTGTGAGCGGTGGCGGTTGGGGTCTTCGGAGGCTTTTCAGATGCTTAGTTGTTCAGTGTAGGACCCATCTCAGGTATGGAGTCCTAGGTGGGACCTCAGTTAACTGTGGTTTAACTGGGAAGCGGAAAGTGGAACTAACTGCAAGAATATGGTTGTCCCCGAGCCGGCGTGGTGTGGCTGGGGAGTTCGGATACTAAAGGATGAGATTAGTGGGGCCTCCCAAGACCTGCAACTAGCTTACTATGCATATGGTTTAAATTTTGTTAAACGGTTATATAATGTTATCGGTTTGTTAAATAAAGGGCCTAGCGGCCAATTTTTCTCCAGCAGGCGTGTGGTGTCATTTATTTCAGAACAGAGAGTAAATGGTAAACAGGCTAGATCTGGGATACCCTAGTCATGTAAATGGATCGCATGATACTTGTCAAGAACCTGCAAAAACATTTCATGTCCTATCTGTCTGCTTACCTTTCTGCATGTGTCCAGTTAGAGGCCGTGCCTCCCTCACCTGTGTGCTTTTGTAAACCTTCCTCAGCTGGGCTCCACCCCAGGCCCTAATTAGGAACACCTGGCAGTGCAAGCCTGTGATGCTGATCAATATTGTGTGTTTGGCTTTGTGTGTGTGCTTCTGCCGTGTGCTTTTTGTTTGTTGCCGTGTACCGATCTTGGCTTTCTTGACCTTCTTGGTCTGCTAGTGACCCCGATCTTGGCTTGTTCCTTGCCTTCCCTGTTCTGCCTGTGACCCCGACCTTGGCGTATCTCCTGTCTGTTTCTATCTGCTTGTAGCCCTGACCCTTGGCTTTCCCACTGACCTTCTCTTGCTATACGGCACTGCTGCTTTCTCTCCATTCACCTGTAGCTAGTCGTGAGCATGACCTGGGGGACCGGGACCTGGATCCAGTTGCAGCCAAGTCCATCCTCACCACCAGAGGCTCTGGTGAACACCTGCTGGCTCTTAGACTCCGTACCCTGGGGAAACCTATGCTCTAGCTCCCTGTGTCAGAGTTCCAGCAGTCCCACTTCCCTGCACCATCCTCAGCTCTAGTCGCAGCAGTCAGCTAAGGGTTTACAACCTTTGCGGTGTGCCCTGAACCCAGAGGTGCACACCTGCCATCAGGTGACCTTACAATACTTTTGTACCATGTAATCCAGGGCAGGCAAATGCACTGAGTTTTCAAACTGCATGTGGGATGTCATTAAAGTGTTACTAAACCCAGGATCCTGCATTCACAATATCTGGTCTCCCACAGTACACAGAACATGGTAATGCAATTATTTTAGTAAATATAAACTGCTAAACACCTTTTCTCATCAGCAGTATATAGCAGTCTTGTGACTTCTATCAGTGTCCAGCCAAGTACTGGTTAAAGCTTGTAGGAATAGTTTTCTGACTGTGCTAAGAGACTGCAGGTCCCCAGACCCTTTATCTGGACAGTGTTGATTGGCCCTGTGCTGTTCGCATGCATCCTCCCGAGAAAAAAAAAAACTCTCTAGCAATACACACCAAACTGAGCATGTGCAGCCTGACTCCATAGACTCTGTGTTATCAGGAAATTATTAGGAGTCAGTGGAAGAAGGGAAGGATCAGAGAAGACAGGATCAAACAGCCTATTTAAACAATGCGGAGGATTAACCTCTTAGGTTCTACAGTGAGTATAACAAGCATGCTTTACTGTACATATAGACTGATTTTGGCTTTAGTAACACTTTAACTTAACTTTGACACCCGCTGCAGATCGCAACTGCGGTGCATATTGAACGTGGTTCAGGAAATGCGCAGTGTGAACTTAGCTTTACTGGTCTGCCTAATGGACTAAAACACATCGGAAAAGGTGTATGTACTATGTTTGTAACTCAAGTATGTTATACTTGAGTTACAAACATATTGTAAACTGTGTATTATGGTGTGCTGGCAAGGCATCTTGTATTATTAATGAATGGCACTGCAGCAAACCAACACACAAAAAGCACATTAATACACATTGCATTGACAGCGACACAACAGCGTAAGCCCAGCCAGAGCTGTACCTTTTCCCTCCTCTTGACTAAGGCTAGGTTCACACTTGTGCAAGTGGTTGTGGGTGCAGGGCAGAGTGTAAATCCCATCTGTTCCCACACCCACAACCACCTGCAGCCAAAACCGCTCTGCTGCTTTGCAGATGTGCGGGGCTGCCATTAATTCTTAAAGACACTACGCACACATCTGGAAGCACAGAGTGTTTTCGGTTGCAGGAAATCGCATGGTGCAAAAGCACCATGCGATTTCCCTCCAGCTGCAGTTTAAAAACCTAGCCAAAGAAATGCTTCCTCCTGCCCGCAGTAGACCCATGACTTCATTTTACCAAGATGTTGCTTTCAATGACCTTGACTGATTGCTCTGTGCTTAGTTACAATCAATTTACTGGAGCTAAAGAGCTGCTTCCCAACCTGTTGTCGCCGATGGCGCGCAAATATGCAGCCTCTCGGTGGGTTGGTGTTTGCGCCGCATATTTGCGTGCAACATTGTAAGACCAGCTGTGCCGAGAGCTTCCTGCACAGTTACCAGTGGCAGCTTGTGATCGGGAGTTTTCCGGTCATGTGACCGCCGTGATTGGCGCTGGTGCCAAAGGGTTGAAAGGTACTTTTTTACACTATTGCTGTAGACTGCAGCTTTGATTTTGACTGCTGGTGTTTGCTGTGTTTGGAGTTTTTGTTTTTTGGGGGGTTTTTTCTTTGCAGCTTTTTAACATTTTTTCTGTCACTTTTTAAATAGCTTTTTTTTTTTCTTTCCTTCCTTTAGATTGCTAATTAAGGGCTGTGGTTAATTGGCCACAGGTGATTCAATTCCTATAAAGCTCTCTGTTGAGCTCATTTCAGAGCTTGCTCATCTTGAGCTTGCTACCTCTTTGCTTGTTGGACCTCTGATCAGGTGGACCTTGACTAAGTGGTGAGTTAAAAACCAGAGTTTAAAACAGGAGATTATAACAGGTGTCTTCAGGACCTGTAAGTAACATCAGACATTTCCTGTTATTAGTGGTGTTGTATCTGGGAAAATGTGTGCTAGCAAGATTGAAGGTTTTGTGCAGTGCACAGTGTGCCGCATGTATACAACTATGGAGCAACAGCTCCAGGATGGATACCACTGTGACAGATGTGAGCAGGTTGCCCTTCTGGAAGCTCGCATTAGAGATCTGGAGGAGCAAATTGCAACGCTGGACGGAGCTGTCAACTTTGAAAGGGATCCTCTGCTCACTGAGCAGGTGGCTAGTAGGGTTAAGGGGGAGGGTGGAGAGGTAAGTCAGGATTATAAGGTAGGTAGATGGGTTAATACAGTTAGAGGGAGTGGTAGGGGGGGGGAATTGGGATGATCGGTGGACGAGTCACTCGTCTCCTAGGGAAAGTTTCAACTGTCGAGGCAGGTCGCAACGTTAAACGAGGAGGTCTAGAGATTACGCTCGAAGGTCTTCCCGTTGGACGAGTGTAGACAGTGTCACCATAGGTAGGACCTCGACAACGAGGTATCAACATATGTACGCCGTGTGACACGTGACGTGTTTTGGAAGTTAGAACGATCGTGTGTAAAAGGGTCTATGTTGTGGTGATTATTGTCCTTTACAGACTACAATGAATGTCCAGGACTTCTGTGGACAATATTAGAGGACAAAATTTGAGACCAAAAATTGA
>BLSH010482785.1:349754-370474 GCA_018402905.1 Glandirana rugosa | reverse complement strand
AATATTTTCACCGTATTTTCACTACGTGCAGAGAATTCTTTACTAGATTAGTTAGTAAGTTGAGCTGGGAATTTTTCTTTATTTTTGTTTGTCACTGATCACTTTTCTGTCCCTATGTTAGCCATACACGGCTTGAGTGTCAACCAATTCCTTGGGCAAAATTTGAAATTTGTGGGTGGCCGTTTTGGCACAACCCAGCTTGACAAACTTCAATTCTATCTTCATCCTATCAAATGCAGTCATTGGCTAGATATTTGTCAGCCCCGTGTATTTACAGCTGTCAGAATACAATAGCCTAAACCACAGGAATACAGAAAGGATAATCCAAGATAAAAATTATTATTCCTAAAAAAGTCAAATAAAAGTAGCCAATGCATTTTGGTGGCAACATCACTCCCCCTTCATCGGGCTACAAGAATAAGCGGAAAACAGTCATAATGATAAAGCTCATAATATTTATCATTACGACTATGTTTTTTTCATCATTATGACTGTTTTTTGCTCCTTCTTGCAACTCTAATGAAGGGGGAGTGATGTTGCCCCCGAAATGTGTTCAAAGTTTTTAGATTACTTTTCTTTTATTTTTAACAACAATTAAAATTATCTTGGACTCTTTTATATGATTTTGGTCTGGTGCTGCTTGCCCTGTTTGTATGGTTTTAGTTTCTTTTTGGTGCCCATCGAGGGTTCCTCGCTGTGTGGGAACTGCCTTGCCAAAGGTATTGAGCTTGTTTGAAGTTTTCCTTCATCTGACTTCAATTGCAATTTTAAAAGTCCCCAGCACACCTTTGAGTGTATTGTTCTAGAATACCGGTATGTTGTTCTAGAATTCAGGTAGAATACAGCCAACAGGTGGGATACCTCCATCCACACTGTTTAGCGAGGATGGAAGAGTCTACAGAATTGAAACATGCAGTATAAAACTAAGTTTTATCTGCACTTCTAGATCTCTCCTCTCATACACAGTTCTCTACCATTATTCCTGTTTTCAGGTTACCAGATAAAGCTTCCTTGTGCAATCAAGATATATCCATTGTACTACCAATATATTAATGAGCTACACTGTATGTACAGCATCAATATATTATAATTGTGCGCTAGGAATCATAAGTCCAGCACCATTGGAGAAGGCTGCAGACAGTGGCTGGCCGGTAATATTCTTGTCTGTCCACCACCTGTCTATCATTGTCTGAAGCCTGCCGAAATGGGTAGTGATAAGTGGTGGTAGGGCACTGCAGTTGTAATGGACAGGTAATGGGCAGGTACTGCACTGCAGCCGGCTCTTGCCCACCACCTGTATGCAACAGTGGGCACAACTTGTGCAGCCTGCTGAAGGTCCTCTTTTGCATGCTAAAGGTGTGGACAAGGAGATGATCAGGGGCCCATAAGGAAGGTGCCTGTTCGCCTTATGTTTGGCACCCATGTTCTATAGTAAACCGCAATCTAAGCTGCAGCCTATGCACAAATGTTTGGCTCTCTCCACTCTCTTCCTCTTCATAGGCTTAGAGACATCAGCAGGTGCCACTGGCTACCACTGCTGTCAATCCCAGCTGCTGAAGAGGGAGCAGGGAGACGGGACCAAGCCCCTCTATTTGTCTCAATGGACACAGAGCGCAGCTTGGGAGTGAGCCTGTACGAGTGCCCCCATAGCAAGCGGCTTGCAAAGGTGGGCACTCAGCAAGGGGGAGGAGCCAGGAGCGCCAATGTGGGATCTGAGAAGAGGAGAATTGGGGCTGCTCTGTGCAAAATGATTGCACAGAGCAGGTAAGTATGACTTGTTTAGTATTAAAAAAACTATGAATTTACAATCACTTTAATCACTAGACTCTTTCAGCAGCACTTACCTCATTTAATTGGCAGCTTTAAAGAAACAAAATAGTGCTGAATGCTGATTATTAGCCTTCCCGCAACCTATGAGTGGAGCAAAAAATACTCTTGCAAAAAGAAAATGCTTACAGAGTCATTAGGAGTTGACCCTACTGCTAAGCAAGTGCTCATTGCAGATCCAACTTGCTTATGCTTTCTCCACAGTTGTTGTAGGTCTGTAGTTCAATGTTTAAAGTGTAAATAGGCCTTTTGGGCTCATGCAATATTTTAAAGCAAAGCAGGAAAAATCACTCTGTGAGCAGTATGCATCACCTAAATAATTAAAGCAGCCAGATACGAGGTGGAAATACAAACACACAAAATGTTTTAACAGCTGAAAGGTTTGTAATTCTATTCTAGCTGTTTTTTGGGGGTTTGAGCTTGGTCCCAGTCCACTCGTAGGTAACTCTTAGATTGCCAACATACATGTATTTACTAAAATTGGAGAGTGGAAAATCTGGTGCAGCTGTGCATGGTGGCCAATCCACTTCTAACTTCAGCTTATTCAATTAAGCTTTGATATAGAAACCTGGAAGCTGATTGGTTTCTATGCAAAGCTGCACCAGATTTTGCACTCTCCGGTTTTAGTAAATCAACCCCATACTTAAAAAAATAGGTAATTTACTTGTGGATGTACAGTACTTGTAAGCCAACCTCTTAGTATCTTTTTTACCTTTTATTTGGCAGGTAGGCTGATAGGCATTTTAAACACATCTTTGTACTTTTTTCCAGAAGACCAAAAAGCAAGAGGTATTCGTTTGTATTTGGGCGATAATATGTAAGTACACAACCTGCGCCAAGATGTTCTAAGGTCAGGTGAGTCCCACACTAACATTTCAAAGAGTACAATATTTTGATGATTTTTATGGATTACCTGAGATCAGTCTCAGACCACACGCAGGTAACTAACGATGAGATATGGGCTTGAGTAATACATGATTTTGACTTGAACCCAGCCAGTTCAATGTTTGGCAAAGAAACTGACCCTTACTGGTCAATTTGCCTGACCAAATCCCTAGCTGCTAGAATGTAAACAGATCTTAGGTGATGACATTGGCCATATAAGGTTAACGACCTCCAGTGATCTATCATTTAGCAATGGGTGTGCGGCTGGTCATTGTGACAACCTTAAACATTGTTGGGTGGTGGGTCATCATGGTGGATAAATACTTACATTGCTGAACAATGGTTTTGAAGGTGGATATACATCATGAAACATAGTTTACATTTTTTTTAATGATATTGTTATGTAATTAAAGGATGTTTTCATAGTATTGGTGTGTTTACATACACTTTACTTTGTCTAGGAATGAGTAATAAGGTGTACCAATGTACTCCTGTACTCATTACCATGAAAGGCGGTAAATATTTGTGGACCCTCTTATTATAAAGGGGGCTTCCAGATTCCTATGAATCTCCCTCACAAACCCCTACATCCTGAGTTGGTAAAGGGCCCTTGTCCCTCAACCTTAAATTCTAGTTGCCTTGTAAGGGGTGGAGGCTTTGCTGCCTACCCCTTGCATGGTAATCTCCACAATATGGAAAGCTCTGGTATTGTACAAAAAGAAAAGGTCACATGCCAGCTGAGTGGTATTTTTAAAAAAATGCATTGGTACATATCCCCAATATCAGTACCCAGCTTCCTATTTTCTTTTTTTTTTTCCCAACAATAGCTTCCCTTTTAGCCTTAAATTGGTATTAGACTCTGTTTTAAAACCTGTACCTATAGATAAGCATATAATAAAGCTTACCTATAGGTACATTGAAACTCCCTTAAAATTGTGCCGTTTAGGAGATATTTACAATTTCAGCATCCAGTGAAGTCTCAAGTGTGCGCAATGTGCTCTGTTTTGAGGGCACACTGAGTGTGTCACCAGTTCAGAGCACTGTGCCACAATCATGATTCTTGTGGATGCGCGTGGACCCAGAAGGAAGACTGGATGAAGAGGGAAGCCCTGGCAGTGGTAACAGCGGAAAGCGAGCTATAGTGTACTACTATGTGGTGCATGTTAGCAAATCATGGCATTAACTTGCAGAGGGGCGCGGTATTTTATTTCTCTAGGAAGCCTTTACTACTGTTTTTAAAAAAGGTCAAAAAATGTTTACTTTTGCCCCCCATAGACTTTGGGGTCGTTGCATTTGGGCATCTCAGACCTCCTCCTACTTAAAAACAATAACAAGAGAAGGGTGCACAGACATAAAAACAATAATTATTATACTCACAAATAGGGCTGGGTGAACGGTTAGGTCGAAACTGATGCTTGGGCTGAACATCTGCCTGTCCGGCCGTTTGCCAAACACCCGAATTTGCAGGGTGTTTGCCCCAACGAACGCCTACTGCACAGTGCATTCTGCGCACTGACTGGGCATAGCTGTGCCCAATCAGGGTGTAGTGTATGCTGGTTGTTAAGAAGCAGGGTTGGGAAGCCAGCCATAGCGTCCTTAACAACGATGAGTCATCAGCTGTCAATGGATTTTCCCGAGCCAGCTGAACAATAAAAAAAAGTGCCACTTAAAAAATAAAGAAAAAAACGGTGTGGGGTCCCCCCAGTCCATACCACGCCCCACCCCATGTGACATCACATGCCCAACATGCACCAGTCCGTGACGTCAAAAGGGGGTGGTGCCACCGAGTGGCGTAGCTAGGTGGCCCTGTCCCTTACCTATATAAGAAATGTCAAAGCAGAGAGGAGTCCTCCCAGAAGGTGGGAGCATTTTTGTTTGTTTGTTTGTTTTTCATTTTTCGGTTTGTCGGATGGTGTGATTGACAATGGATTTACATTGAGGATTTGTCAAAAACTGTCTCTTGTGTTTGTTACTTTTCGCCACTTTCTTGGTGAATGGTTAGGGGTACGATGTACCCAATACTCATTCACATGGGGGGTTGGGATCTGGGGGCCCCTTGTTAAAGGGGGCTTCCAGATTCCGATAAGCCCCCCCACCCATGGACCCTGACAACCATAGCCCAGAGTTGTTGGGAAGAGGCCCTTGTCCCCACAAGGTTCTTTTGGGGTGCCCCAAAGCACCCACCCCCTATGTTGAGGACATGTGGCCTGGTATGATTCGGGGGGGGCACTTGCTCATCCCTCCCCCTTTTCTGAGTTGCTGGGCTGCTTGACCAGTCTGGTAAGGATTTTGAGGGGGACCCTATGCCGTTTTCTTTTTTTTTTTAATTTTGGCATGGGGTTCCCCTCCAAATCTATACCATTCTCAAAGGATCAGGTATGGACTGGGGGGGCTGGCAATTGTAGCTGCAAGATCCCCCAGGCACTTTATTTAAAGGATTTACATTTTTATTGTTGCATTTTATGCATAATTAAAATCACTGTTCCTGCAAAAATGATTGTTTAAAAAAAATGTATTGATACATGTCCCCCAGGGCAGTACCCAGACCCCCCATACCCCTTTTATGGCCAATTACTTGCATATAAGCCTTCAAAATGGGCACTTTTGATTTTTCCTGTTCGGCTCCCATAGACTTCAATGGGATTCGCCATTCAGGTTAGAACATTACTGTTCGGTTCACAGCAGAACTCCCGAACAGAGGGGTGTTCTGTCCATCCTTACAGACATACACATAGCAAAAAGGCATGTCATGACCAATTAAAGAAATCCCCTATGGGTCTGCCATGATCAACCAGTAGTGTGGGGAGAACAAATGGAATCCCTATTGGCTGACGCATTTCAAGGGAGAACCCTCTTCATCAGAGCCAAAATGGTGAATGGCCAACCTTCTTTATATACACATGTACATCAGAAAGAAAATGGGCCCCACATTCATAAGTAATTAGGGGCGGGACTTGGATTGTCAGATAATCATAGGTCACAACATGTACAAATCCCATAATATATGAGGCAGCAACCAGCATGTTCCTACTTAAGGCAGGCATGCCAAACAGTGGGCTGAATTGAGTAAAACAACATCTTTAACCAGCCACCAAAGGGTGGTACTGATATCTCCATAACTTAAAAAAGAAAATGCTAGCACTTAACTGTAACTTACAAAATTTCAACCTATAGAAAGAGGTAAAAATTAATAAAACAATTAGGTAGTTTTCTTTAACCAGAGAATAGCTTGGGCCTAATACAATTTAAATACTAAAACTGGCTAAGGGCACAAAGTAGGATCTGGCCAAAAAAACACATTTGACATTCCTGCTTTGAGGATTATTGGCCAAAGAACATAATTCACTGTTTATACCAATTCCTGACTAGGGATGGGCCCGATGTTCGAGCCGAACGTAAGTTTGTTCATCAAATGAAATCACCGCTCTGACCTATGCAGTAATCTTTGAAGACATCCACCCACCTTCTCAGTGCCCTCCACTCACTCATGCATGTCCATAGAAGTGAAATTGAATGAATAGTCGGCACTACTGCGTAAGGGTAAATATTTCCATTTAACATAACAGCGAAAGGATGACACGGTCGTGTGTATATAGCTCGCCCAGCAAAGGGTGACAACTTTATAGAAATTCTAGTACTTCCTGTCTGGAAAATAAACAAAGGACCAATATGTAAGTTTGACTCGAACATTGGGCATTCGTCCGTTTGCAAAATTTAGAACATTCTGGGGCGTTTGCGGCAAATTCAAGCGCTGCTGAACACCCCATAATGCAGTGCATGACAGCGGGGAATGGCCCCTTGCTGATTGGCCAAAGTATGCACATGACCCGTATGCGTTGGCCAATTACAGCGCGTTCTGCTGTGACAGCCATGGTTGGCCAAAGGCAGAGTGCCTTTGGCCAATCATGGCTCAGGGGTCTCAGTCCACGCCCCGCGCTATATAAGGCCGCTTGAACAGCAGCCGTATACAGTATGTGAAAGTAGAGAATTGAGCTAGTTTAGCTTGGTTAGTTAGTGGTGTGTGTGCAGTGTAGTATATAGATACAGTGTAGCCTATATACTGACTGTATATAGGCTACAGACAGTGTAAGAATATATATATATATATATATATATATACACAGTATCTCACAAAAGTGAGTACACCCCTCACATTTTTAAAATATTTTTAAAGTAGTGAATGTACAGCTTGTATGACAGTGTAAATTTGCTGTCCCCTCAAAATAACTTAACACACAAACATTAATGTCTAAACCGCTGGCAATAAAAGTGAGTACACCCCTAAGTGAAAATGTCCAAATTGGGCCCAAAGTGTCAATATTTTGAGTGGCCACCATTATTTTCCAGCACCGCCTTAACCCTCTTGGGCATGGAGTTCACCAGAGCTTCACAGGTTGCCACTGGAGTCCTCTTCCACTCCTCCATGACGACATCATGGAGCTGGTGGATGTTAGAGACTTTGCGCTCCTCCACCTTCCATTTGAGGATGCCCCACAGATGCTCAATAGGGTTCAGATCTGGAGACATGCTTGGCCAGTCCATCACCTTTACCCTCAGCTTTTTTAGCAAGGCAGTGGTCGTCTTGGAGGTGTGTTTAGGGTCGTTATCATGTTGGAACACTGCCCTGCAGCCCAGTCTCCGAAGGGAGGGGATCATGCTCTACTTCAGTATGTCACAGTGCATGTTGGCATTCATGGTTCCCTCAATGAACTGTAGCTCCCCAGTGCCAGCAACACTCATGCAACCCCAGACCATGACACTCCCACCACCATGCTTGACTGTAGGCAAGACACACTTGTCTTTGTACTCCTCATCTGGTTGCCACTACACATGCTTGACACCACCTGAACTAAATAAGTTTATCTTGGTCTCAGACCACAGGACATGGTTCCAGTAATCAATGTCCTTAGTCTGCTTGTCTTCAGCAAATTGCTTTCTTGTGCATCAACTTTAGGAGTGGCTTCCTTCTTGGATGACAGCCATGCAGACCAATTTGATGCAGTGTGCAGTGTGCAGCGTATGGTCTGAGCACTGACAGGCTGACCCCCCCGCCCCTTCAACCTCTGCAGCAATGCTGGCAGTACTCATATATCTATTTCCCAAAGACAACTCTGGATATGACGCTGAGCATGTGCACTCAACTTCTTTGGTCGACCATGGCGAGGTCTGTTCTGGGAGGAACTTGTCCTGTTAAACCACTGTATGGTCTTGGCCACCGTGTTGCAGTTCATTTTCAGGGTCTTGGCAATCTTCTTATAGCCTAGGCCATCTTTATGTAGAGCAACAATTCTTTTTTTCAGATCCAAAGAGAGTTCTTTGCCATGAGGTGCCATGCTGAACTTCTAGAGACCAATATGAGAGAGTGAGAGTGATAACACCAAATTTAACACACCTCCATGTTTAGACATTAATGGCTGTGTGTTGAGTTATTTTTAGGGGACAGCAAATTTACACCGTTATACAAGCTGTACACTCACTACTTTACATTGTAGCAAAGTCTCATTTCTTCCGTATTGTCACATGAAAAGATATAATAAAATATTTACAAAAAATGTGAGGGATGTACTCACTTTTATGAGATACTGTATATATATCAATTCATGGGAATATAGTGCAGTCTGCATAGTATATATATTGCAGTTCCGAGTATATAGTGCAGTCTGTATAATTTATATATATATATTGGTTCAGAGTATATGGTGCAGTCATTGTAGTATATATAATACAGTGGAGAATATATAGTACAGTTAGTGTAGTATATATAACACAGTCTACTGAAGTAGTTAAGGGGAACCAACGAGAAGATGACGAGAGGAAGGAAGAAGCAGAGGAAGACCAAAAGAAGAAGGAGAAGACCAGATGAAGAAATGGGGAAGGAGAAGATGAAGGAAGACTGGAGGAAGAAAGAAGAAGAAGCAGGGGAAGAAGACATTTTTAATAAAGGACTTGTCAAAAACTGCCTACTGTTTTTTGTAACACTACACTCCTTTTTTGGTGAATGGGTAGCCCATACTCATTCACATGGGAGGGTCCAGATATGGGGGCCCCCTTGTTAAAGGGGGCTTCCAGATTCCAATAAGTACCCCCACCCGCAGACCCCAACAACCACCGGCCAGTGTTGTCAGGAAGAGGCCATTGTCCTCATCAACATGGAGATAGGGAGTTTTGGGGGGACCCTAATGAGGGCATGTGGCCTGGTATGGTTCAGGAGGGGGGGGGCGCTCGCTTGTCCTTCCTATCCTGACCTGCCAGGTTGCATGCTCGGGTAAGGGTCTGGTATGGACTTTTGGGGGGGACCCCACGCCATTTAAAAAAAAAAAATTGGCGCGGGATTCCCCTTCAAATCCATACCAAATCCAAAGGGCCTAGTTTGTATTGGGGGGACCCCACAGCATTAAAAAAAAAAAAATTGGCGCCGGGTTCCTCTTAAAATCCATACCAGACCCCAAGGGCCAGGTCTGGATTTTGGGGGGACCCCCTCACAATTTTTTTTTTATTTTGGCTTAGAGTTCCCCTTAAAATCCACACCAGACCTGAAGGGCCTGGTATGGACTGAGAGGGACCCCAAAGTAAATATTTTCAATGATTTTTAATCAATATAGCCAGGAGTTGGCAATACATTTCAGCCGCGGCAATTTTAAATGACACTTTTTCTTTATAAATGTTATTTTGCTCCGGAACTGTTCTAGACAATGGACAGATGCTCCACTTTACAGGCAGACCAAGGGGACCCCCAGGCATGATATTTCATCTTTATTGTTTCACTTTCAGTATTATTAATATCACTGCTCCTGAAAAAACAATTGTTTTAAAAACGTTTTTTTGCATTGATACATATCCCCTAGGGTAGTACCCGGGTCCCCATATACTTTTTCTAGCAATAACTTGCATAAAAGCCTTTAAAATTGACTTTTCATGTTCGTGTCCCATTGACTTTAATAAGGTTTGCGTGTTCGCACAAACTTATTGTCTGTTCGCGGTGTTCTGGTGCGAACCGAACCGGGGGGTGTTCTGCCCATCCCTACTATGGACATCAAATGCAGCAAAATTAAACATGTTTGGTTCCTTTATCTTGGGATTGGTATGCATTCTGTTCCCGATCAAACACTTTTTTTGTTTCAGTGAGTTGGTATTCTGTTCCGATCAAACATTTCAGGTTCCTTTTAATTATTCCAGCAAAATGGTTAAATAGAACATTTTATGTCCATTGAACAAATGTTTAATTATTATACATAGTACACACCTTTGAAAAATTACTTCTTCGATATTCCAGGTTGGATGCTAGTCCACAGCAAAAGTGTACAAGATATTCTGTTATTCCTCAGATGTGAGAGTAAATGTATTGTCCTCTGCCAGAGCACCTGGATTATCCTATCAGCTCCACAGCTTTTGCCAAGTTATTAGGCAACATGTAAGAACCGATGATTACATTAAAAACCAGAGCACCAGACAAATTTTTGATTTCTGTTATGCGCCCTTCAGCATTTGTCATTTTTTAAGGCTCCATGCACACTATAAGTTAAGAAAAATGCCAGAAAAACACTGAATGAAAAACTCATAATAGTATTTTTGTGCCAGCTTTTAGCATTCAGTGTTATTTTCTGCCAGCAAATCACTCCCAAAAACGCAAGAAAAAAACATTTTTTTTCTGCTCCTAGAAGCTAAAGCTTCAAAAATGCATCTATACTAAAATAGTGTGTATGGACACATAGGATAACGCTGAAAAAAAAATATTATTATTATTATACAGGATTTATATAGTCCCAACAGTTTGCGCAGCGCTTTACTATAAAGAAGGGACACATTACAATTACAATACAGTTCAATAGAGAAGGAATAGGAGGGCCCTGCTAGTGGAGCTTACAATCTAAAAGATTTTAAAAAAATATATGAGTGGTCCTGCGCAGATGGTACAGATATGTATGGTGGGTGAACCGAACTGATGCCCCTACTATTGCCACCCCAACTGGTGGGGAATAATGAGATGAATGTGAATTTTAATTAGTAGGTGCGACGCTGTTCTTAATATATTTGTAAGGTCTACTGGCCCTGGTATGGCCTATAATATTCAATTTCTATATGGTTGATTGCATATGTCAAACAAACAATTGATAAATTGCGTAGGTAATTGCATATGCCGATTTGAGTAATTTGAATGCACAGGCGTCTCATACCAGTGACGTCATCGACCCAGGACCTCAGCATTTGCAAAACCCCAGTCTCCGGCCTTCATTTCCACATGCCAGGGATCGCTCATGGTTTCCTGCTTCTGGACGTCCAACTGATATATTTCTCATAGGACCCATCCCTGTTTGATGTGCCTTAATTCACCACCTCCATGTGAGTTGCCAATTTGTTGGTTTTTATAATAAAAGTGTGTTTGGTCTGCACTTAGAGGCGCCTCTCCTCACTTTCTTTTGTTTCAGTTTGGCTGGGATTTGGCTGCTGGTCCCTTCTGAGGCTGACCTTTGTGCTTGGACTAATTACTATTGTTGGTACATATGGCAGCACTATATGGACATTTATGAACTGTTTTTATGGACTGTTTCAGCCTTGTGAGAAGTGTATAACACTTTGGTGTTGCGCCTCTACTTGTATGAACAGTTCAGAAACACTTGAGGAAAGCACCTATGCAGGATGACATGCATTTTTTGGGACAAAATCAACAAGAGAGGAAGGAGTCTACTGAGGTCAAATAGGGACCCCATGCACAGTGGCGCACAACAAGTGTTTTCTGGTAAGTGCATGACCATAGGGGGTACTTAAGGAGCACTATTCACAGAGGAGTACATGTCACCAATATCAGGAGTTGTAAAAAGAAGCACTGTACCTCCTTGTGGGGTGAATCCTTCTGGTGAGTTCATTACCAGTAGGGGGCAGCAGCAACACTCAAGCATTGAAGAGCACAAGTCCCTTTGCACAGTTCACTTTTCATATGGGATTTTTTAATATGGACTTTTTTGCATAGGAATTATTTATATTGTGTATAAACTTCACATATGAACTTTTTTATACAAAATCTAATGGATGTACACTTTTCTAGCACTGGACTCACACTTTATGAATTTTGCTTGGGAATAATTTACAGAATCTCACAAAAGTGAGTACACTCCTCACATTTTTGTAAATATTTTATTATATCTTTTCATGTGACAACACTGAAGAAATTACACTTTGCTACAATGTAAAGTAGTGAGTGTACAGCTTCTATAACAGTGTAAATTTGCTGTCCTCTCAAAATAACTCAACACTCACCCATTAATGTCTAAACCACTGGCAACAAAACTGAGTACACCTCGAAGTGAAAATGTCAAAATTGGGCCCAAAGTGTCAATATTTTGTGTGGCCACCATTATTTTCAGCACTGCCTTAACCCTCTTGGGCATTGAGTTTGCCAGAACTTCACAGGTTGCCACTGGAGTTCTCTTCCACTCCTCCATGATGACATCACGGAGCTGGTGGATGTTAGAGACCTTGTGCTCCTCCACCTTCCGTTTGAGGATGCCCCACAGATGCTCAATAGGGTTTAGGTCTGGAGACATACTTGGCCAGTCCATCACCTTTACCCTCAGCTTCTTTAGCAAGGCAATTTGATGCAGTGTCTGGCGTATGGTCTGAGCACTGAGAGGCTGACACCCCACCCCTTCAACCTCTGCAGCAATGTTGGCAGCACTCATACATGTATTTCCCAGAGACATCCTCTGGATATGACGCTACCCACGTGCACTCAACTTCTTTGGTCGACCATGGTGATGCCTGTTCTGAGTGGAACCTGTTCTGTCAAACAGCTGTATGGTCTTGGTCATCATGCTGCAGCTCAGTTTCAGGGTCTTGGCAATCTTCTTATAGCCTAGACCATCTTTAAGTAGAGCAACAATTCTTTTTCTCATATCCTCAGAGAGTTCATTGCCAGGAAGTGTCATGTTGAACTTCCAGTGACCAATATGAGAGAGTGAGAGCGATAACACCAAATTTAACACACCTGCTCCCCATTCCCACCTGAGACCTTTTAACACTAATGAGTCACATGACACCGGGGAGGGAAAATAGCTAATTGGGCCCAATTTGTACATTTTCACTTAGGGGTGTGCTCAATTTTGTTGCCAGCGGTTTAGGCATTAATGGCTGTGTGTTGATTTATTTTAAGGGGACAGCAAATTTACACTGTTATACAAGCTGTACGCTCACTACTTTACATTGTAGCAAAGTGTAATTTCTTCAGTGTTGTCACATGAAAAGATAGAATAAAATATTTGCAAAAATGTGAGGGGTGTATTCACTTTTGTGAGATACTGTATATGTATTAAGCAATCACAGTACACTTTTGAGTTATTTATTTACTTGTATATTACACATTTTAACATTTTGTTTGGCATGTGCAATTACCTACACGATTTATTGAATGTTTGTTTGACATATGCAATCAACCATGGCCAGCAGACCTTACAAATATATTAAGAACAGCGCCACACCTACTTCTTAAAATTCACATTCACATAGTATAACACTATTTGCTTCTAGAAGCAGAAAAAAATGCTCAAAAGCTGCTGCTCGGAGCATTTTTTTTAAAGCTAGTCTGCATGGAGCCTAAGATAACAAAGCAAACATAAATAATCTTTTTAAGGACATACAAGACTTACTTTTAATGATATCGTCATAATAATTGTTAAAATAATTGTATTTTTCCTGCAACTCATAGATAAAAAAGTAATAAAACTGAAAAAAAAATTTTTTTCTACATTGATTAGTGTTAGTTTTTATTAAGTGTTATTGCAAACAAAAGGCATACATTTTATTCTTTCATCACAATTAAGTGACAGTAAAAAAGATTAATAAAGTATTTGTTTGCTATATGGATCAGGTTATATTGCAGTTTCTTTAATTTTTTTATTTTTTATTTTTTTCATCCAGCATCCTTGCAACTTTATGCCACAATGTGCTAGTATGCACCGCATACCAGCACATTATGATAGAATTACCTGTCAAAGGAAGCCCCCCGTGCTGCGCTGTCAGTGTGCTTCCATCTTCACCCTGTCTTTCTTATGGGTCACTCTGCTTGAATGGCCAGGGTGCAATGACATCACTCCAATGCATATACTTGGAATCCACATCATTACAGCAAAGAGCGGGTACTGTAATGTACCCTGAGCTGCGCATGCATGGCTCTAGTGCACATTACCACTGACAGGCAGGAGGAAGCATTGATGGCAGAGGAAATCAATATGGTCTCTTCTGCCATCAAAATATTCTGCCTGTCAGTGTTTTTTTTTTTTTTTTTTTCAAGTTTAAAGCATTACTAAACCCACAACAGTAAAATCAGTCTGTATATGCAGTAAAACATGCTTGTTACACTCCCTGTGAAACCTAAGGGGTTAATCCTTTACATTGTGTAAAATGGTTGTTTGATCCTGCCTTCTCTGATCTTACCCTTGTTCCGCAGTCCCCAATCCATCTCCTGACCAAGTCTTTTCACATGCTCAGTTCGGTGTGTATTGCTAGAGAGTTTTTTTCCCTTCTTGGGAGGGTGCATGTGATCAGCACAGGGCCAATCAGCACTGCCCAGACAGAGGGTCAGGGGTCCTGCAGCCCATAACTGCCAACTGTCCCTGATTTTGAGGAACTGTCCGTGATTTTGAACAAAGTCCCTCTCTCCTCATTTGTCCCTCATTTTTGGTCTGATTTATATAGGTGCATATAAATTGCACTTTTTATCTATCCAAAAGTGTTTTACAATGTTAAACCTTTGATCCAGTTTCTAAATAGCTGCACCTGTAAATACCAAAAGCCTATAAAAAGGAGTAGTAGTGTACAAAAAACACTTGTGGCTTTAAACAAATTGTGTGGTATAATTCTCCTTTAAAGGGGCGTAGCAGGGGCGTGTCCTATATCTACATACTTTTGCTAATAGGCGTCCCTCATTCCATCTCAGAAAATTGGGAGGTATGCTGCAGCCTCATAGGGTGGTTAGAGGAGAATGAAAACTCCCCCAACAAGCGTTAGCCAGACACTGATAGAAATCACAAGACTGCTATATACCGCTGATGAAAAAAGGTATTTAGCCATTTTTATTTACTAACATAATTGCTTTTCTATGTTCTGTGTACTGTGGGAGACCAGATATAGTGAATGCAGGGTCCTGGGTTTAGTAACACATTACTACTACTTTAAATATTTTATTATACATTTTTGGGGCAAACTTTGGCACAAGAATTAGTCTAGAATAGTTAACAGTAGCCTCTGGAGCTGTTCAATGCCCATCTCACCCTTAACAATCATTAAAAACCACCTTATTTTCATTTTCCCCATTGATTCTAATGCATTTCCCCAAAATGGCTGAATTCCAATGCATGACAGCAGGAATCGAGATTTGTTTGTGACGGAGGCACTGATTGGCTGATTTTGCCTGAGGAACCAATCAATGCTTCTGCTTTACTTGGATATC
Source organism: Glandirana rugosa (assembly GCA_018402905.1). Lineage (NCBI taxonomy): Eukaryota > Metazoa > Chordata > Amphibia > Anura > Ranidae > Glandirana > Glandirana rugosa. The sequence goes on along the minus strand of BLSH010482785.1, from coordinate 355,320 downwards.
ACAAATGCACATCCTGATCTGTACACAGCCTCTGGAGTCTCACTATATAAAATATGATTATAAGAATATGATCCAGCAAGCCTGTAAACATACAAAATCATATAAATACTACTTTCAGATTAACCATAGAATGACATCTTAACATGAATGCTTATCGAAAACACCCAGCAGTCCTCTTTTAAACTTTGCAAAACAAGATAATGTATATTTTTATGATAGCTTCTTTTAAGTGATTATAATAAATGCCAAGGTAAAAAACCATACAGGTGGATGCAGACGACAATATGAAATATGCAGAGCAGCAGAACGACTCCTCGTGACAGCACATCTGAGCAGCCGTAGCAGATCTGAGATGTGATCTAAGCCCGTCATCGACTGCACACCAGAATATTAAGCTACTTTCCAATTTTACTGAGAGTTGCTTGCCAGTTTTCCTGAGCATTTTGCATTTTAAAGTCTGTGATGCTTAAGATAAAATGTTTTATTTATGCCAGTTAACGTCTCTAAAGCAGCAGGAAAACATTTAATAATGTTGTTTGGCAGCTCATTTGCAAATCTACTGACTAAACTAAAATAAATAATATATCCACTGACAAATAAGTAGCGACTGTGTGGGATGGAGTTATGGTTCCTGTTTTATTTAATATCAAAAAGATCATACCACATTCTGCCCACACACTCTGCACAAGTCTGTGGGGAAAGCATTCGCCATATCAGATTATTTAGGTCCTGAATTTATTACTTAAAGTAATTGTAAACCTCAGAAATGAAAAATGTACAAAGCATATACTTCTATAGTATGTACTTGCCTTAATCCAAAGCACTTTTGACAGGTTATGTCAGCCCCAAGCAATCCTGGGAGACAGTCTGACATCCTACCCCCCCCCCCCCCCCAGCACACAGAAAGTGATTGACAGCCGAGGCTGTGCAGGTTTCCCTACGGGACTGTGTAGATGGGGGTGTCAATTCCCTCTACTCAGGTCCCAGATTACACTTAGCTATGCTATGCAGTGTGTGACATTAGTCATCTGCCTTCTAGAACTGAGAAATAGCCTTTGATCAGTGTACTTTGAACAGCTGTAAAGAAGAAAGGGCTGCAGATAAATAGGTATAACGTATGTAGGAGGATTTGTTTCACCTCTGTGTACCACCTGAGGCTAGTCACTTCAGTGGGTATACAACCACATTAAAGGAGAAGTACAGCCAAACAAGCTTGTCCTGTGGATCACAGGAGTGCAGTTTGTTTTGCACTCCTGTGACCTGTTTTCAGCAGACAGCAGGCTGAAACCCGCTGTAGGCTGACGTCTAAGAGCCAGTCCAGGCTTGGAAAGGATCACGACCATATGGTCGGAATCCATCCACATGCCTGGACCGGAACCCGATCAGCCTCCCAGTGAGCCGCTGAGAGCCTGAGCCGACCGCTTCCGTCCCCTTCACAGCCCAACGCTCCAGTGAGCGCAAAGGGGCAGAGCAGAGAGCCAGTGACTGACAGCCACTGGCTCTCTGCTCTGGGGGCTGTGAGAACCAAGCGATCAAACACGCCATGTTAGAGTCAGTGGGGGACAGATGCAGCATTGCACCGATGCTGCATCCAGCTAGGTAAGTATGATTCACAAAAACGCATGAATCCCATACTGGGTTGTAACTGAGTTGTAAAGTCAGAAGGTTTTTTATCTTAATGCATTCTATGCATTAAGATAAAAAACCTTCTGTGTGTAGCAGCCTCCCCAGCACCCCCTAATTACTTACCTGAGCCCCTTCTCTCTGCAGCGATGTTCATGATCCCCTCAGCCACCCAGTACACTCCTCCTGATTGGCTGCACAGCAGCGGCACAATTGGCTCCCATGGCTGTCAATCAGAGTCTGTCAGCCAATCAGGGGAGTGGGGGTGGGGACAGGTTAGGACTCCGTGTCTGAATGGATACACGGAGCTCTGACTTGGCTTGGGTGCCCCCATAGAGAGCTGCTGGCTGATGGGGCACTCGAAGGAGGGAGGGGCCAGGAGGGCTGAAGAGGAACCAGAGAAAAAGAGGATCCGGGCTGCTCTGTGCAAAACCAACTGCATGGAGGAGGTAAGTATTACATGTTTGTTATTTAATAATAAAAAAAATTGAGCCTTTAAAATCACTAGTCCTTAGACCAGTTTTTCTCAACTTTTTTTCAACCCTAGAGGAACCCTTAAAGTGGAACTGAAGGAAAAACATTTTTCATTTCAGGTAGAGTAAAGAAGAGTTATAACCCCTATCAGATTTTTTTTTAGCAGTGTTGTTGACGTTTTTTGTTTTTCCAGTTCGTTTTTACTGCTCCTGGAAGCGCAGGCTGTCGTTTTTTTCTACTGCCCGTAAACGCTTATGCCTCCAAGTGCCTCTGACAGTTTATGTGTGCATGGACACATAGGCTAACATGGAGAGGCTTTTAGAGGCAGTTAAAATAGTTTTACACAGAGCATCCCCAATCCCCCTCTTCTCAGGTCCCCCGCCAGCGCTCCTATCCCCCCCACGGAGTGCCCAGGGTCAGGAGCTGCTTGCTATGGAAGTACTTGTGTGTGCTCTAATTAGGAGAGAGAGAGCCAAGAGAGGTGGATCGAGATCAAGCTCAGGTATGCAGGGGAGCTGTATACAGAATGCAGTAAGTTAAAAAAAAAATCTTCTGCTTTACAACCACTTTAACCTCTTGGCACAGGCGGTATGCAAATATGCGGCGGATCTTGGTGCCTAGAGGCTGCATATTTGCGTACAGCTATGCCAAGAAACAAGAAAGTCTTAAGGAAACAAATCATGCACAATTCACTTGCTCCACCAGTGTCCCAGCAATCACAATTAGCAGTGCTTCAATCATCAGATGATGCCAAGTACTATAGCCTCTTACTGGATCCTGTGGACCATCATATATTATGGTCAAATGTGCGTCTTACATCTCCTTATGAAGGAAAACTCCAAAGCACCAAACGTGATCCAGTCAGTGTTGGTTCATTAGCAGTCTAGTGTCTGTCAGCGCAAGTAGAGGAAAAGACGATGCACGACTTTTCCTGTTTACACTGTTATCAACTGTGATTGGACACAGCTGATCACGTGGTAAAGAGCCTCTGTCAGACTGACACACCACACCACCAATCGCTGCGCAGCACGCTCCCCGTGGGAGCGCGCCAGCTTATTATCCTGAATCACGTCATGGGACGTCCAGTCAGGATAACTGAACCACTTCCTGGCCATCAATCTGCTATAGGCCGGATGGGAAGTGGTTAAAGCCCAAAACATAGGTGACCAATCACTGTACTGGCTGTTCACTAGACCTGGACCCTGGCAGGGTACCACCCTGCTACAATACTTATAAATATACTTTTTACATATACTATTATTACACATGCTGTCACGTGCCTGGTGGTGGAGTCTAACTTATGCAGGGGTAACCTCTCTTGCGACCCTGATTCAAGAACCCCTCGTAGAGCAGACAGGTGGTTCAGGAGTGAGGATGGCATGAGGGTTGAGCAGGTCACCGGTGACAACTGAAGTGATGCTTCTGGACTCGTGCTGTTCAGAAGAATGGTGGTACAGGCTGGGTCGGGAACAGGCGGGCAGTGCAGTACAGGAGGAGCAGGCGGGAGAATAGTCAGGTACGAGCAAAGTTCATCAACGGGCTGGCAGCAGAGGTACAAAGGAGCAGGCAGAAGGGTGGTCATGGAAGCCGGGTTCGGTGCAGGCGGAGATCAAACAGGGTCAAGACAAACCAGGTCACAGGAACAGATACAGGTAGCAAGTAAACAGGGAGCTCAGGTACACCAAATGCTGTAGAACGGACAGCACTGGTTGCAGGGTGCTGTTTGCTTAAATGGCCGTTCTGGAGCCAATGCTGGCGTATAAGTGCGCATGCACATGTGCACACACGCGCTCAAACGCCCATGGACGTGCGCACACACAGGCATTCCAGTGGCCACAGATGATTCCTTACATTGCCCCCCCCAAGGGGCAGCCTCCGGATGCCCAACTGGGCAAACTTGGCAGGATAGTTATCCTTAAAGGATTGGATAAGCTCATCCGCGTTGATGTTGGCTTTGGGCTCCCAAGAGTTTTTTTTCTTGGCCGTAGCCCTTCCACTTGATCAGATACTGGATGGAACTACCCCTTTTCCTGCAGTCCAGGATGGACTCCACCTCAAACTCCTCTTCGCCATCTATAATAACTGGACCTGGTGGACCTGTCTTTCACCCCGGAAAGGGGTCTGGGACCATGGGTTTCAATAAGGACACGTGGAAGACTGGGTGAACACGTAGAGAGGGTGGAAGTTCCAGCTCGTAGGCCAGCCTGTTAATCTTCCTCCTCACCCGAAAAGGTCCAATAAGCCTGTGTCCCAATTTCTTTGATGGGCAGGCCAACTTCAGGTTCTTCATGGCAAGCCAAACTTGTTCCACAGGTTGTATTCCAACTCTCCCCATCTCCCTTTGTCAAAATTTTCCTTCTTGTGTTCCTGAGACTGGCACAGAGCTTTCCAGAACCTGGATGTGAATTGAACTCCACAGTCAGACACAATGCTTGAGGGGATTCCATGGAGTCTGATTATCTCCCAAATTAATATTTCTGTCATTTCAGCAGCAGATGGAGTACCCTTTCGGGGGCAGGAAATGGGCCTTCTTAGTGAACCGGTCCACTACTACGAAAATAGTGGAATAGCCCTGGGATGGTGGTAGCTCGACAATGAAGTCCATGGAGATCATAGACCATGCTCGCTCGGGTACGGGAAGTGGTTTCAGCAGACCCCACACCTTAGCTTTGCTACTCTTGCTCTGAGCACAAATGAGGTATGAGCTCACATATTTTTTACAGTCCTCGTCTGCTCGTGGCCACCAAAAAGAGCACATGAGGAGTTAAGAAGTTTTATGGGCTCTGAAATGTCCTGCCAGCTTGTGGTCATGACTAGAGTGGATTGAACCTCTGGAAGTTCGGGTTCTGCTGTTTCGGCCGAACTTCGGGACAAAGTCAATCAATGGGGACCCGAACTTTTAGGCACAAAAATGGCTGTAACAAAGTCCTGGAAAGTCCTAGAGGTCTGCAAAAGGAAGGAAAATGGGGGTAAGGCTCGGACAAGTGCCCTGCAAAGAAATGGGGATAGGGAAATAACTTAAAATATTTTTTAAGCTAACATCACATAAAAAAAATCAAAAATGGAGGTGGATGTGGAGTTGGAGGTTGAGGAGGCGGTGAAAGTGGCGGTGGAGGAGGAGGAGGTAGCCAACACTGTTTTTTTTTATTTTTGGAATTTTTTTGTTTTTTTTTAAACCACATGTAGATGCACTTTTTAATTTTGTGCAAGAAAAAATAATCTGTCCCTTTAAGCAACAGTAGGAACCTCTCCCTATAGAACTAGGAGATGATTTTAGATTCTAAAATCATCTCCAAGTTGTACAGAGAAAGCCTCCAGCTGTTGCTTTAAGGGAAACATTATTGTTCTAAAATCATCTTCAAAGTGTGTGGGAAAAGCCTATTGCAGGGGCGTAGAGCCATATTACTGTTCTAAAATCATCTTCAAAGTGTGTGGGAAAAGCCTGTTTGAAAGTGGCGGAGGAGTTGGA
>BLSH010482785.1:335917-349065 GCA_018402905.1 Glandirana rugosa | reverse complement strand
ACACTAATCTTTCCCTTAAAGCAACAGCTGGAACCTTTCCCTGTACAACTTGATGATGATTTTAGAACACTAATCTTTCCCTTAAAGCAACAGCTGGAACCTTTCCCTGTACAATTCGATGATGATTTTGGAAGAATAATCTTTCCCTTAAAGCAACAGCTGGAACCTTTCCCTGTACAACTTGGAGATGATGTTAGAACAGTAATCTTTCCCTTAAAGCAACAGCTGGGACCTTTCCCTGTATAACTTGATGATTTTAGTAGAATAATCTTTCCCTTAAAGCAACAGACTCTACCTAGTCCAGTCAGATCGTTCTGTGCAGCAGGATGAGGTGTGCAATCTGTCCCTCAAAGCACCAGTACTAGTATCTCTCCCTAGTCCACAATCAGATCGTTCTGTGCAGCAGGATGAGATGTTCTGCAATCTGTCCCTCACAGAGCCAGCAGCATCCTCTCCCTAAACTATCCTGAGAGCATATGACATGCAGCACGATGACTCCAGCCCCATATAGAGGCTGGGTCACATGGTGCACTGGCCAATCACAGCCATGCCATTAGTAGGCATGGCTGTGATGGCTTCTAGGGAAAACCAGTGAAACACTTGTTGATTGGCTGCCCTTGGCAGCTTTTCAACACGTGGAATAAAATACCAGAACCCCGGACCTGAACCCGGACTTTTTTTGAAAAGTCCAGGTTCAGGGTCCGGGTCCCGGACACACAAAAGTTCGGTACGGACCCGAAACTTTACAGTCCGGGTTCGCTCAACTCTAGTCATGACACGAAGAATGAACGGATAGGCGCTGATCTTCGTGTATGAAAATCTTGTTGCTGTGCCAAAGTAGTCCATCTCCCAAGAGCAGGTAAGGATCAGTTGGTCGGGGAGTTTTGGCTAAGGACTGTCTAATCTGAGACAGCAGATCCCCTTGTGTTAGCAGAAAGTTCCTGGGGTTAAGGATAGTATCAGGAGCTGTAGAGTCACCAGGTTTGCAGAACATTTGGCTTAATATTCTTCGACCCAGGCCGTAACGTGGAAGAGGAAACGAGAAAAGAAGAGCACCCATCGGGCTTGGCGCGGTCTCAATCTTTTTGCTGCTCTGAGATACTCGAGGTTTTTGTGGTCAGTGTAAATCAAGATGGGATGTCTGACTCCTTCCAACAAATAGCACCACTCTTCCAGGGCGGCTTTGATGGCCAACAGCTCACGGTCTCCCACTTCATAGTTCCTCTCTGGTGTGGATAGTTTGCGGGAGAAGAACGCCACCAGATGAAGGGAGGCCTTAGCCCCCTGTCTTTGAGATAGTACTGCCCCTACCGCAACCTCTGAAGCGTCCACCTCCAGGACAAAAGGCAAGGCAGGATCCGGGTGCTTTAACCACTTCAAGACTAAGCCTGTTTCTTGAATTCTGTGCTTACCAGTTAAAAACAGGTTTTTTTGCTATAAAATTACTTAGAACCCCCAAACATTTTATTTTTTTTTTTCTAACACCCTAGGGAATAAAATGGCGGTCATTGAAAAACTTTATGTCACACCGTATTTGCGCAGCGGTCTTCCAAGCGTGCTTTTTTTTTTAATTCAGTTTTTTTAGTTAAAAAATAAGAAAACAGTAAAGTTAGGCCAATTTTTTTCCATATTGTGAAAGATAATGTTACGCCGAGTAAAATGATACCCAACATGTCGTGCTTCAAAATTGCGTCCGCTCGCAGAATGGCGTCAAACTTTGCAACTTAAAAATCTCCATTGGCGACGTTTAAAAAATTCTACAGGTTAGCAGTTTTGGGTTACAGAGGAGGTCTAGTGCTAGAATTGTTGCTCTCGCTCTAACGATCGCGGCGATACCTCACATGTGTGGTTTGAACACCGTTTTCATATGTGGGTGGGACTTACGTATGCGTTCGGTTCTGCGCGTGAGCTCGCGGGGACGGGGCGCTTTAGATTTTTTTTTTTTTTTTATTATTATTTATTTTGCTTTTTACTTTTTATTTTTACACTGTTCTTTTTTTTTTTTAAAAAATTGATCACTTTTATTCCTATTACATGAAATGTAAACATTCCTTGTAATAGAAAAAAGCATGACAGGTCCTCTTAAATATGATATCCGGGGTCAAAAAGACCTTAGATCTCATATTTACAGTAAAATGCAAAATAAAAACGGGCCCTTTAAGACCGTTGGGCGGACGTGACTTCTGACGTCATTTCTGCCCCGCCATGTTATGGAGCCGAGTGAGCGGATCCTGGACACTGGGGGGAGAGGATCGGATAATCTCCGCCGGCAGGTCCGGTAAGTGGCGGAGATGACCGGAAAGCGGCGGGGGGGGCACCTCTCCCGCCGCTGATAAAAGTGATCTTGCGGCGAATCCGCCGCTAAGACCACTTTTATCTTACAGGGAATCACCTGCTGAAAAAAACGGTATCTGAATGGTGCCTGCAGATATCACCACTCAAACCCAAGAATGTCATATGACATCTGGCAGTACGGAAGTGGTTAAGATAGGTGCCGATGTAAACAGACCTTTTAGAGTCTCAAAGGCTTCTTGGGCTTCCTTAGTCCATCGGAACCGTGTGTTCAGCTTGGTAAGCTGTTTGATCAGTGCAATAATGGCCGAGAACCCTTTTATAAATTCCCTGTAGAAATTGGCGAAGCCAACGAAGCGCTGAACACCCTTTCTGTCTGTAGGAGCGGGCTATTCGAGGATGGCGAAGACCTTCTGAGGGTCCATAGTGATGCCTGTGACTGAGATAATGAGCCCCAGGAAGGGGATGCTTGAGCGTTCAAACTCACACTTTTCTGCCTTTACGTAGAGGCCATGCTGCCGAAGGCGACTCAGAACACAGGAAACATGCTTGCGGTGTTTTTCCAGAGTGGAAGAGAATATCAGGATATCATCAAGATAGATGATCACGAACAAATCCAAATAGTCTTTAAACACATCGTTCGCAAGGTGTTGGAATGTAGCCGGGGCGTTACACAGTCCAAAGGGCATTACTAAATACTCAAAATGTCCGAACCGTGTCTGGAAGGCGGTTTTCCACTCATCATCCTCCCGGATACGGACAAGGTTATAGGCCCCGTGGAGGTCCAGTTTTGTGAACACTGTCGCCATTCCAAAGGCAGAGGGTAGCAGTTTTTAACCATTATTTTATTAAGTTCCCTGTAATCTATGCAGGGTCTCAGGGTGTGATCCTTTTTCTCCACAAAAAAGATTCCAGCTCCTGCAGGAGACATGGAGGGTCAAATGAAGCCCTTTTCCAGGTTCCATCCAAGTAGGTCTTGAGTGCCGCTAGTTCCAACTCAGTCAAGGTGAAAATCCTCCAGAAAGGGACCTCGGCCCCTGGAAGGAGCTTGATAGGACAATCGTATGGCCTATGGGGTGGTAGCTGCTCTGCCCCCTTTTTACTAAATACGTCTAGGAAGGCATGATAGTTTGAGGGAGCTGACAGATGGGTATCGGGATCCGAATCTGTGTTCAGGCTGCACAACGTGGGTTTTGGTTCCTCAGAATGCAGTGCTGAAGACAATAGGGAGGCAGGAACTTGATTTCACTGGTAGCCCAGTTGATGCAGGAGCTATGGACCTGCAGCCAAGGTAGACCAAGGATGATGGAGAATAATGGAGATGCGATGACATCCAGTAATAGGAGCTCCTGATTGCCCTCAGGCGATGTGGCAGGCAGAGGGAGCGTTTCGTGTGTGACAACGCCCAATTTGATGGTGGTTCCATCCGCCAGGTGTACGACCATCCCGTGAGATTTAGGTTGCAAGGGAATCTGGTGCTGGGCCGTGAAGGATTGGTTGATGAACCCACTGCAAGTGCCAAAATCAATTATTGCAATAATCAGCATGTTCCTTCCTGGAAGCTAGAGAGAGAGAGGGAGAGGGAGGTGGGCAGATTTATTCCCAAGGACTGGCAAGTCACCACAGGGAGACGATGTCCCCCTTCTGAGCTTTGCTGGTACAAAAAAAAGAACAAAACAGTGTGCCCCCCCCCCCCCCCCGGTATGGATTTTAAGGGGAGCCCCATGCCAAAGTTAAAAAAAATGGCATGGGGTCCCCTCCAAAATCCATTCCAGACACTTATCTGAGCATGCAGCCTGGTAGGCCTGAAAGGGGGGATGGCAATTGCAACCACAAGTCAATTTAAATGTGATTTGACTCATTTTTTTTCTTTAGAAATGTAATTGTTGCTGCAGCATGTTCTATACATGCTACAGATGCACCACTTTACACGCAGACTAAGGGAACCTCGCATGCACTATATTTAGAACAATTTTTCATTTTTATTGTTTCACTTTAAGCATCATTAAATTCAGCGCTCCTGTAAAAACAATCGTTTTTAAAAAAGCAATTTTTGCATTGAGACATGCCCCCCAGGGCAGTACCCAGGCCCCCATACCATTGTATGGCCAATAACTTGCATATAAGCCTTCAAAATGGGGACTTTTGATTTTGCATGTTCGGGTCCCAAAGACTTCAATGGAGTTCGTGGTCGGAGCCAAATCTTTTCCCGGAAAACTGGAGGGTGTTCGGCCCATCTCTACTTGTTATATTCACTGTGGAACCTAAGGGGTAATCCTCTGCATTGTATAAAAAGGCTGTTTAATCTTGTGTTCTCTGATCCTCCTCTTCTGTTACTGTCCCCAATCTATCTGCTGATAGTACAGACCCGTAGAGGCACTCTGCACATGCTCAGTTTGGTGTGTATTGCTAGAGAGTTTTTATTTTTATTTTGGGGGAGTGCATGTAATCAGCATAGGGTCAATCAACACTGTCCAGATAAAGAGTCAGGGGTCATACAGCCTCATAGAGCAGTCAGAGGATAATGAAAACTCCTACAAGCTTTAATCAGGCACCGACAGAAGTCACAAAACTGCTATATATACTGCTGAAGAGAAAAGATATTTAGCAGTTTATATTTAGTAAAATAATTGCATTATCATGTTCTGTGTACTGTGGGAGCCCAGATATAGTGAATGCAGGGTACTGGGTTTAGTAACACTTTAAAGTGTGGGATTTACATTGCAAGTTATTTGCACTGTATTTGCCCATTCAACTGTATGCTTAGAAGCTTCAGTATAGTCCCAATGCTGGATGTATGTGATGTGTGTAAGGATGTCTGAGATCAATTTTTGATCACCACATGTTTTAACACAAAAGGTGAATATATATATGTGATCCCAGGTCAAACCTAAGGTCAAATTATTACCACTGACAGTAGTTCACAATCACTCATGTGTAAAGCGTATGTCTTTGCCTCCTTCCTTTTCAGATTTCAGATGATCCTTGCCGCAGACCTTGTTGGATTACAAATAACATGTTTTTACCTTGTAAGCTCTGCAGCAATTGCATGGATTGAAATAGTTTGCTGTGGCTTCATCATAACTATACTTAGACTAAGACTTCAGGGTGGAGTTTAGATACTTACATTACAAAATATTTGGACAGGAATTAAGTTACCATGTCTGGGTTTATTTAAAACTGCACTAGCATTCAAAATAACAATTTTTATCGGTCACGAGATCCAACTATTGCATTTTTTCCTTTTTTTATATATTTTTGGTTGTCGAACAAATTCATTTTAGATTGTAATTTTTGTAATGTAATGGAAATGTTTGTGTTGCATATCTATTTTTTTTGGTGGGTAATACAATAACATTTCTATTTTTATACATAGACAGTATATAGAAATGATTGTCTGTAATTTCCCTAGTAGTATTTTCTGAGAAATTTAAAGTGTGGGTGCACATAACAATTATTTGATCCAGATAAGTGACTGTCTGTTTTATACCTCCAATTGGTAGAGAAAAATTAAACCAATTTAAGCACTGGTCCCAAGGTAATAGAATAAAGCAAGTTCATGCATTGGCGTTCAATAGGAGTAAAATCAATGTAATCCATGCATTGGTGTCAGTAAAATTAAGCATATCCTATTCATGTATTATCATATATTTATAGTTGTATTTCACCTTCTATATGAATTAAAAAGTTCACACCCTCATCCTGAATTTTAAAGTGGTTGTAAAGTCGCATAAACGCACTCCAATTATTCACTCACTTATTTGGCAATAGTAATGGGAGTGTGGTTTAGTACTCTCTAAGTAGCTTTAGCTAGGAGCGCTTCTGTGCAGTCACATGGTTCAATCTGCTCTCACTCCGGCAGAGGGACTCCAGTGGGAGGGGCTGTTATTCCTTTCTTGTGAGAGCTGGTTTCAGTTTCTTCTTGGCATCAGAGGAGGGGAGGATCTGCTGCCAGAGAATAGTATTACTCAATGAAGGCAGGAGGAGAGGAGGGGGGTTGGCTTCACAACAGACTACAGAAATGACAGGAAGAGAGGGAGGGGGAGATGCAAGAGAGAGCTGGATGACAGAGGCAGGTAATCTGACCACACTGTCATGGATCAGCAGCCATGATAAACGTGGTCAGTGTAAACAGGGGAACACAAGAACAGGCAAGATCAACCAGGTATTGTACAATATGAAAACAATTAACATGGCAAAAGCACTGTGCTATATCTGGTGCCTTAAAGGGACAAGTGCATGTTTGTTTGTTTTTTAGGGTTACAACAACTTTAAGCTCCTATGCGCCAGGACTGCTTTTTTTTTTATTTTGCTAACTTTAAGACAGCTATGTCCTATCTAGACATTGGAAATTCCTGTAAGCCAACAACAGCTGTATTTTCTGCCCTTACTATGGATGCTTGCAGCATGCCAGACATTGTGCATGGCACTATGTGAGACTTGTATCAAACCACAATGGTGGCTGGAATCCACAACAGGAGTCATTTTTCTCTCTCTGTAGATCCCTGGTTTTACACTAGCAGCAACTCTAGCAACTGCTCATGAAAACCTGCATTAGGGATTGTACTACTCCCCAAGACCCTGAGAAAAAATAAGCAACTTAATGACAACATACTGGTGAAATGAGACAAAAGGAGCACAAACAATAGGACTACCTACATGGATCATGGCATGGGGAAGAGTGATACCCACTGGAGCTAGAATCCAACATTTTGCTTACATACTAAAGTATATGGAATGGTCAGAAGCACTCAGAAGGGTTCCCAGTAGGGAAGAGTTTCAAGGACGTATGAAAGGCCAAATTCATGCTAGGTCATATTTTGACCTCTGCAGCTCTTGGCATATGTCTGATCAATCTATTAACTTGGGCACAACCAGCCTGCCGAATTCTCTTGTGATTATCGCTAGTGGCTGCTATAGCGATAATCACAGGCTTCTCATGGTGGTGACGGCTCCTTGATTGCAAGAAAGAAAGGAAAGAAGGCTCCATGGTTGCAGTAAAGAAGTTTGCACCGTGTATGGCCAGCCTAAGACTTTTTTCTTTTAAAGAATTAGGTTGCATGCTTCAAGGCCAATTGTTTGCTGTAATGTGTAATCGTTTTCCTTATCCCTAATTTTGTTAAAATATATTTCTTTTAGGTTCTAGGAAGCAGACCGAACATTAGAGCAAGAAAGGAACTGAATGCAAGAAAAATTACATGAGCTAAATAATCACACAGAATATATATCACACAGAAGCATTAATTAGCAGTAGAGTGGGAACAAAGAGATAATTGTGCATATTTGTCTGCTTAATGGGGACAATAGTACATGTCTGACTATTGCTAGTATCCAAAACATAGCTCGTTGTGGTGAGCGAACATTTTAAAATGACTACATGGCAAAAAGGAAACTCTACAATATTTTTTTAAAGCATCTGGATCCATAAACTATTAAATGCAACCATGTAGGCTTAAAAGCTTTAAGACTGTTATCAGATGCTACTGGGATTTCTATATGCACAATGTTAATAAAGTGAATCTGAATTAGGGCCGGTTCACACTGCTGCGTGCTGCGAGATCGGATGTGATTCGCACCGCACTGCAGTGTGAATCACATGCAATCTCTAAGCAATACAATTTCAGCCATACAGATAGTATGGCTGAAATCACATTACCGACCTGTGATTGCTACAACCTCCCACTTCATGCTTTCCCTCTGAGTCATCCCTCCCGAAGAATAGAGTCTATGTGTCAACCCTGGTTTTCTTTTGTTCGTTCTCTCTTTTTTTTTTTTTTTTTTACTTAAATTTTGATGGACTGAATGTTTTTTGTGAATGGACTAGTGTTAGTGTTAATTAAAAGATCAAGATTCATCGAGGGACACATTGGAGAATATGACAAAAGAGGAGGGACTGTTGTGGAAATTTTATTAAGATGTATTCAATATGTATTGTCACACTGTCCCCCAGTGTCAGTTCTACTTGAGGCTCGCTCATAAGAGCGAACCAAAGTGAACCAGCACTGGTGAAGGACCATTGGTATTGAAAAGCTTCCTGTGGATGTGGAGAGGTGTTCGCTATGTAAGGATATGTCCGCCAACGAGGGCCCCTGCGCTATGCATAGATTTTTTAGTTTGGTGGAGATATGTTTGCTCTGCAAACACATTATCGGTTTGATACCTATCTGCCTTTGCAGAGGGATGTACGCTCATGTCTTTCTATGTGCCTTATCACCACGTGGAGAGACCATAACGTTTCCCTGGAGGTAGCCTCACGTCCATAGGAATGGTAGTATAATCCGGCTATGCATTTTTCTCTGAACAATGCATAATAAGGATTTGTGCCAATGGTAGAAGCAGGAATGTGTGCTTGAGCCTGGTCAGAACAGCATTCACGATTTCCTAGATGCCAATCTCACTAAACATTTCTTTAATTGTGGAGAGCAGTTTTTCAAATACAAACAGTGGGAAATTGTGCATACTGGTCTGCACAGACACGACCAGACACTCCCCTAGTCATTGTTCTGTTTGAATGTAAACATGTGTTTTCACATGTGAAGCCACCACCTCTCTTTGTTATCCTTGTTCAACCCTATAAATTAATGGAGCCCTCATTGCTACTCAGGAGTGTCTGGGGAGCTTCCAATGTGATTACAGCTTACTGTGTCTATTTTACTTGGTAAGCATAAGTGCACTCAATTGCATTATCCAAAAGAGCTGAAAAATGCGCACAGCATATTTTAATTTTCCACCAGAGAACGTGTACAGAACGCCCCCAGAAACATCATTTCCTGCTTGTGTGATTGGCTCACCGATTTTCCCAGAAGTCTGCACTAAGATACAAATCAGATTCCCTGCAACAAAAATGTCATTTTTGGTAAGATACTCCCAATAGGAAATCACGTCTAATTGAGAACACTATTCTAGGTTGTGTAATGACATGGGAAGTTTATGCTTGAATAAGTGAGACAGTTTATAAAAGAGTTTCTGAGCATCCAAAAGGTATCCCCAAAGAGGATGTAAAAAGCAGGCTAATGCATTTGCATATGGTCTCAGGTGCAACTCAAAGCATTGGACCTTAAAAAAATAATGGGAACTCAATATACCAGTTGGTATTTTTCTTCCGTCACTCTTCTATGTTAATCCCTGCCGGTCACATGCAAATATGCGGCCCCTCAGTGGGTGGGCCTTGGTGATGAGGGTCGCATATTTGCGTGAATTAGTGTAAATACAGCCGTGCCAAGAGTGCGTGCCCTGCGCACTCCAGGCATAGTTATCGGCAGCTAACAGAAAGTTCCCGATCGGGAGCTTTTCTTCATGTGACCGCTGTGACAGTCAATTGCAGTGGTCACATAATCATAGAACCCATCCTGCCTCCCGGCATCCTAAATCTCTTCAAGGGCAAGGAGGCGCCGGCACCAAGAGGTTAAAGTGAACATCTGTTTTGCCCCACTCCCCTGTCACTCTTTTTGACCAGGGAAGTAAAGTGCCATTATGTAGTTGTTAGTTTTTTGCAAATGAAACCTGATGGGTTTTACTCCCTCTTTAGTAACCTGCAAAGTAAAAGCATAATGGACTAGTATGCATTGCATACTAGCCCATTATGTGCCACTTACCAGACAACGATGCCCACGCTATCCCTTGTGCAGGTCACATCCAACTTCGCCCCTCTTCCTTCCAGGGCTGCAAACTCCGGCTCTGTGAGACATCACTTCGGGTGCACACGGGAGCCGCCAGTCACGGCACGATCCTAGTGAAGACACGGCACGTCTGCCCGTTTCATCACTGCGCATGCCCTGATGAAGTTGGCACAAGCGTATGCAAAGAATATCTCCTAAACTGTGCAAGTTTAGGAGATATTCTCGGTACCTACAGGTAAGCCTTGTTATAGGCTTACCTGTAGGTTAAAGTGGTTTTAAATGGTTTACAACCACTGTAATGTAAATTGTTAGTGTATTTGTTTGTTTTTTTGCTGTTCCACAAACCACTGTGTTTCGCCCCACCCACCGGGGTCGGGGCTTATGCCCCATACACACAATCCGAAAATCGGATGACAGATCGTCTGGTTTCTTTGCTAATCTCAGATCGAATCGGAAGATTGTACTAAAGTCAGGAAAATTCTCGTACGACAGAATAAAAAATCTGAAATTATGTCATGTGTTGTAGTGTATTTGTATTGTATTTTCGGAGGACAACTGTACTGATTAAACGAAAATCATACAATCTGGTATCATGCAATCAAAATATTCATGCATGTCCGATCGAATATCATCGGATGAACTGTCATGATCGGCTCACGTAAGCTGTGTACTAACGATCTGATTATTGTACGATCGCATCGTATGCAGTGTTTTTCGTCCGATTTTCGGATCGTGTGTACGGGCCATTAGTCATTGAAGTTGCTCTAAAAACGAGTTATAAATTGGGTAGTTGTCATTGTTGTTTAGCCTGCTGGATATGATGTGGATACACATACGATTCTTTCAGTTGCCACAGTGCACTGCTGGGCTTCTGGTGTGTCAGTACTTCTTAGTATAAAGTCATATGTTACTCACTCCTCTTTAATGAGCTTCTGCTCCTTTTTGCTGAACTGAATTATAGGTATGTAAGAGAAAGTCCTCAGCCCAGTGTAAGCTCCAAGAAATGAAGTTAAGGCTACAAAGGGATACTTCTCCCTCCTATGGACAAATGTAGCAGTGAGAAGGGAAAAGTAAGAATTACCAGCTGCAGGGTCCAGAATCAAAGTGAACCTGTTGTTTTCTCTTACATGAACAAAGCACAGCTTCACTTTAAATCTAAGAGAAATGAAGATATCAGGATTATCGAGGGAAAGAGATTAATCATTGGTGGTAAGCAGGAAGCACATTAAGTATGCTTCAAGCTGCACTAAATATACAAAGCTTCCTGTGCTCTTTAAGGCCAATTATTTGTTGTAATATTTCATCTTTTTTTTTCCTAATCCCTTATTTCTCATCTCATACATCAAAAAAATTACAAGCACAATTTCTATAACAGAAAATAAAAAATTCACACAGAGCATACCATATACATTTTTGGCAGGTGGAGTCTAGAGAAATGTTAACAGAAACATCTCTGTTAGCATTCCATTTCTGTATATATATCTCCCGCTTGTAACATCCATATAATGGCTCCGCTTGTCTCTTTCATATTGCTCTCTTGACACATTTAGGTCTATTTAAAAGTTATCTCTTTGAAACACACTTGACTCCCAGATTTAGATATGCACTTTATATATTTCATTTGGTTCTGAGTCATTTTTTTTATAGATGAGCTACAAACAATACCATTTCGCTCATGAATGTTTTATCAAACTTTTAGACCTGGCGAACCAGATTTAAGGATGTTCAGTAAAGAGCAGTCTATGGAAACTTTTAAAAATAAAAATGTATTCTAATTCTCGCTTTTCTATGCGCTGAACAGCGGGCTCTGAGAAATGGCAATCTGTCTCATTGCCAGCTTTGTTTGAAGCCGTAGTCTTCAGAGGCTTCTCGTCTATTGGAAGGGTCCTGGTGTCCTGCTGGGGTACTTTTGCTGTCACAAGTGCCAGAAAAATCAATTGTCACTCCAGCATTGTGTGATTACATTTGATCTCCTGTTCCTACGGTACATTCTGAAGCCCAGAAGCCATATGAAAGTAAGGGCTATTTCTTCTCTAGTAAGCCAGTGGTGTGTTTTTCTAAAACGAGCCAAGAGTGAGAAAAAAAAAAAAAGAAAGAAGAAGAGCGTATAGAGATACAGATAGATAGATAGATAGATAGATAGATAGATAGATAGATAGATAGATAGATAGATAGATAAATAGATAGATCCACTATATTGTCAAAAGTATTGATACACCTGCCTTTACACACACATAAACTTTAATGGCATCCCAGTCTTAGTCCGTAGGATTCAATATTGAGTTGGCCCACCCTTTGCAGGTATAACAGCTTCAAGTCTTCTGGGAAGGCTGTCTACAAGGTTCAGGAGTGTCTATGGGAATGTTTGACCATTCTTCCTGAAGCGTATTTGTGAGGTCAGGCACTGATGTTGGACAAGAGGGCCTGGTCTCCGCTCTAATTCATCCCAAAGGTGTTCTATCGGGTTGAGGTCTGGACTTATTAAATGAGCAGAAGTTCTGCTGACTTCCATCATCATATGTAGAAAAAATTATTGTGCAGGTGAAAACAAGGAATATACAAATATAAATGACAAAAAAAGCTGCTGGCAATAACACAACAGAACAAATTGTGTGAACACATATAAAATATAAATTGCTGTGCTATATGAGCGATAGTGAATTGATGCAAACAGATTGAATAACAACAGTTCATAAAATATTTCCATACTTGGGTAAGTGGTAGCAACGGCTTTGCAAACATGTCCAAAATAAATGACCATTCAACCAAGTGCGCCTGTAAATTTGAAATGCTGTCATTCCGTCTGGTGGACACGGACAGTTTCAAAAACCTGATGGCGGTGGCTGTCCCACAGTACGTGGTACCCAGCCGCCACTACTTTTCCAGGCGACAGGTGGTCTGCCTTACTGTCGTAAAGTTTAAATGTCCGCGTGAACCAACTTACCAGTAAATAAAACCTGTACAAACGTTTCGGCAACGATGGTGAATGGGTTCATACCTTTATAAAATACTTGACAACAATAAGTTAGACAAACGTAGTTAAGTGATAGCGAGTATATCGTGTCGTTAAATATAAAATATACACAAGTGTGTTAAACAAGACAACACAATAACGGTCGTCGAAAAAAACAGTAAATATAAACATATAAGGAACAAAAGTGGACGTGTTATTAAAAAAGATGTATACTACTACCTTCAGTCGTCTTGAAGACGAGTAAATTATTCAGGTCTGGAGTT
>BLSH010482785.1:317001-328473 GCA_018402905.1 Glandirana rugosa | reverse complement strand
GGACATGTGTGAACCGGTTCCATTGAGAGCCGGTCACACTCGCATGTCATGTGAATTGGATGTGGGGAAACCCACATCCAATTTGCACATATGTGAACCCAGCCTGAGTCATTGATCTGCTATAAGCACTCTTAGAAGTGTGAAACGCGTCAACCTTCCCCCCCCCCCCCCCCCAACCTGTTTCCCTGTTTCCCCCACTTTTTGCTCATATTTTCAATAAAAGAATCTGCTTTTTATCGGTGAGTGTGCTGCCATTCTGGATTTTTCTTCTCACAAGCAAACTTAGGACTTTTGATCTGCACACCTGAACCAGTCCAGTAAGTCAGAAATCTTTGAAGCCATTAAATTAGTATAACTGCCAAAGAGTTTCAAACCACGCACTGTTTGCAGTATGTTTTTATTAAGAGGTTGCTCAGGAGGAAGTGTTGATGAATTTTTGCACACAAGCAGAATAATATATAACTGGAAGCATAGGAGGACAAACAAAAGAAAAAAGCTTTCCTTTAACAACGAGTGACCATAAGGTGATTTATTGTATAAAACATCCTTAAAAAAAATAATGGTTTGTGGCAATTATAGAACTCACTGTAGAACTTCACCTCAAGCAGCAATAATATCTAGACATAGAATACAATGTATCTATTTACCTGCCTCCGACTGACTGCAACATAAGTTATATGGGCTGTTTATGTCTGTACAGCATTTTCTTTAGAAGCACTTTAATGCAAAGTAGTATAAAAATGATGTATTATGTTATTCGCTGGGCACATTAAAGTAGTAAATTAAGTTACCATGGATATTAGCTACAACTGGGAATAAAAAGCATCCCGTTTGTAATTTAATGCCTAAAATACTGCTTTATGTTTTCTCTTCATTTCACAGTAAAATATTATGTAATTGATTAGTCCTTACAAGCTTGCTTAATACACTTAAGAGCAAAACCATTGGTAAATTTCTTGATTTGAAAAATAATGCGGTGCAGAAGGTAAAGTAATTAAAGTTGGCTTTGAAATAAAGCAACTTTTATCTGGGATGCTGTATATAAACATAATTCACTTAGAGGGTTGATTTACTAAAACAGGAGCGTAAATAATCAGGTGCAGCTCCGCACCTTCGCGAACCAGGGTTTTTTTTTTATTAGCAGTTAGAAGTTGATTGACTACCATCCTCAGATGCACCAGATTGTGCCCTCTCCAGTTTTTGTTAATCAACCCCACAATATAACAGTTTTTACTATTGAGGTACAGGTTTGAGGTTTGGGTTCTCTCTTACCTTGGGTTTGCGGAGAATCCTTAGGTTCATGATTGGCAGTCCCGGAAAATTTATGTTTTAAACCATGATTGAATGCAAGGACATTGAATTATTGCAGAAAGGCTTAGAAGGGCAAATATGGGGACTTTTCGATTAGTCAGTACCCTCACTATAAAAGGGGGAAGGGTGGGGCACAAAGTAGCTATTGTGCCTGTGTATCAGGAGCTGCTGTAGGGAAAAGTTAGGGAAAGGTTACAAACAGAGTTGAGCGAACCCGAACTGTAAAGTTCGCGTCCGTACCGAACTTTTGGGTGTCCGGGACCCGGTTCTGGTAATTTTACTAAAAGTTCACTTTTCAGATGATTTTAGAACAGGGATATGGCTTCTCCTGGCTATTGTTTAAGTTTCACACACAGTTTTCAGATGATTGTAGAACAGTGATATGGGTTCTCCCGGCGAATTTATACTTTTTTCACACAGTTTTCAGATGATTGTAGAACAGTGATATGGGTTCTCCCGGCTAATTTATACTTTTTTCACACAGTTTGAAGATTGTCCACATCCACCTCCATTTTTGATTTTTTTTATGTGATTTTTGTTTAAAAATGCTTTTAAGTTATTTCCCTGTCCCCATTTCTTTGTAGGGCACTTCTCCGACCCTTACCCCCATTTTCCTTCCTTTTGCAGACCTCTAGGACTTTCCAGGACTTTTTTACAGCCATTTTAGTGCCTAAAAGTTCGGGTCCCCATTGATTTCAATGGGGTTCGGGTCCGGGTCAAAGTTCGAGTTCTGTACGGACCCAAACCCGGACTTTGTCCCGAAGTTCGGCCAAACCAGCAGAACCCGAACTTCTAGAGGTTCGATCAACTCTAGTTACAAACTGTATAGTAAGAGATTAGGTTAATTTAGCAACTGGTATATTAATTTTGATTGCTAGGTTTTTGTTTTAATTATTTGTTTTCTGCTTTCTTATTTTTTTTTTTTTTGTGGTTGATTTCAGGTAAGCTGCCACTTGCAGCTGCTGTCCCTTTCATAGTAAACTTTTTTTGTTTGCTGAAAGGCTTCCCTCTAAACATGGAGGTCTATAAGGGTGGGGGGCTCATTTAATTGTAGGGTACCTCATTTTTTTTTTTTTGATAGGGCCTTCATTTTAGGTTGATAATGTTTTCTTTAAATAAGTGAGCTTTTGTTTCACGAGGGGTATTTTTGGATTTTCTTTTCTTTTGGGGGTTTCTTGTTTTTGATCTTATGTTGATGGGGCCTTTTTATTCTTTGGTGCTCAAAGCCGTTATATTGTTTGAAAGAAAAAAAAATGCAAGGGCAGCATGTAGCCAAGTAAGCCACCTTAAATTATACCAGCCACATTCACTGCACCCCCTATCCTCATTGTAAAAACAATAGTGAAGCATACACTGGTTATGCCTAAAATCCCTGATTGAAACTGTCCTGCTGCTGTATAATTTTAAACTCCTGTATCCTCCTCAGTATCTTAAATCTTGTAGTTAAACCCATGCCTGTGCTCTTTGTCTCTTGTAAATTTGTGTCTAGCCTTGCTAATTAACATTGTTCTGCTACAGGCCAAATATACACTTCTGTAATATCTGCAGTGTCTTAATTCTTGCTGTTAAACCCCTGCCTAAGCTCTTAGTCTCTAGTAAAAAAAATTGGGTCTAACCTTACCCATTAAAATTGTCTGGCTAATTGGTGTCCAATTGTACATGCTTGCATTATCTTTGGTTTCATTTTTCTTATTGTAAAAACCCTGCCTGTACTCTTTGGGGTTGATTTACTAAAACTGGAGAGTGCAAAATCTGGTGCAGATCTGCATAGAAACCAATCAGCTTCCAGGTTTTTGTGTCAAAGCTTAATTGACAGGTTCCCAGTCGCTATTCCTTTGCACATAAGGCCATTCCAGCTCTGAACCATCACGTGGAAGACAATAAACACAATGATCTGGCACTATTACAGGAGAAAAAAAATACAAATCGAATGCTTTAAGGCAGTCTCTATTACATAGTCCCAATAGCTTTGTAACCACAGGAGGGTTCCACAGGTTCAGGGCTGGCCTTGTGGTGAGGGAGAAGAAGCAACCTCCCAAATCATGTAAAGAGAAGAAAGAGAGAAAGAGGAGCCTCTGAGTGTAGACTGATTTAAAACTTTAATTGTACAGTAAATACTAAAACTCACATGTGAGAAGTTTAAAACAGATACTTCAATACAGAGGGAGCACCCCAAGCGACATCCGCAGGCGATGGGGCTCAAAGGTACTCGTCCTGTGTCCTTGCCATAGCTCCTTCAGCTGAACCTGGCCGGCTGTGTGGTGGAATGAAGGGAAGAACCAGGGCGAGGCGTGGACCGCACGAAGGAATGCAGACGTCGCCTCTGACATCACTAGTCCACGATGCGTTTCTGAGCCTGCGCAGTAGACCAAATCACACTGCGTGCTCCTTTCTCAAGCTAGTTAAGGGGGATCTCTGCAATGTTTATATACACATATCGCCAAATGCTGGGCGGTGTGTATAATTCAAGAAGTCCATGGTAAATTATGTCTTTCGTGCTGGAAACAAATACATTTATATATGTTTATATATATATATATATATATATATATATATATATATATATACATATATATATATATATATATATACAGTATCTCACAAAAGTGAGTACACCCCTCACATTTTTTGTCAATTTTTTATTCTATCTTTTCATGTGACAACACAGAGGAAATGACGCTTTGCTACAATGTTAAGCAGTGAGGGTACAGCTTGTATAACAGTGTAAATTTGCTGTCCCCTCAAGGTAACTCAACACACAGCCATTAATGTCTAAACCACTGGCAACAAAGGTGAGTACACCCCTGAGTGAAAATGTCAATATTTTGTGTGTCCACCATTATTTTCCAGCACTGGCTTAACCCTCTTGGGCATGGAGTTCACCGGAGCTTCCCAGGTTGCCACTGAAGTCCTCTTCCACTCCTCTATGATGACATCACGGAGCTGGTGGATGTTAAAGACCTTGCACTCCTCCACCTTATGTTTGAGGATGCCCCACAGATGCTCAATAGGGTTTAAGTCTGGAGACATGCTTGGCCAGTCCATCACCTTTACCCTCAGCTCCTTTAGCAAGGCAGTGGTCATCTTGGAGGCGTGTTTGGGGTCATTATCATGTTGGAATAGTGCCCTGCGGCCCAGTCTCCAAAGGGAGGGGATCATGCTCTGCTTCTGTATGTCACAGTACATGTTGGCATTCATGGTTCCCTCAATGAACTGTAGCTCCCCAGTGCCAGCAGCACTTATGCAGCCCCAGACCATGACACTCCCACCAACATGCTTGACTGTAGACAAGACACACTTGTCTTTGTCCTCCTCACCTGGTTGCTGCCACACACGGTTGACACCATCTGAACCAAATAAGCTTATCTTGGTCTCATCAGACCACAGGGCATGGTTCCAGTAATCCATGTCCTTAGTCTGCTTGTCTTCAGCAAACTGTTTGCGGGCTTTCTTGTGCATCATCTTTAGAAGAGGCTTCCTTCTGGGACGACGGCCATGCAGACCAATTTGATGCAGTGTGCGGTGTATGGTCTGAGCGCTGACAGGCTGACCCCCCCACCCTTCAACCTCTGCAGCAATGCTGGCAGCACTCATACATCTATTTCCCAAAGACAAGCTCTGGATATGATGCTGAGCACGTGCACTCAACTTCTTTAGTCGACCATGGCGAGGACTGTTCTGAGTGGAACCTGTCCTGTTAAACCGCTGTATGGTCTTGGCCACCGTGCTTCAGTTCAGTTTCAGGGTCTTGGCAATCTTCTTATAGCCTAGGCCATTTTTATGTATCGCAACAATTCTTTTTTTCAGATCCTCAGAGAGTTCTTTGCCATGAGGTGTCATGTTGAACTTTCAGTGACCAGTATGAGAGAGTGAAAGTGATAACACCAAATTTAACTCACCTGCTCCCCATTCACACCTGAGACCTTGTAACATTAAAGAGTCACATGACAAGGAGGAGGGAAAATGGCTAATTAGGCTCAATTTGGACATTTTCACTTAGGGGTGTACTCACTTTTTTTGCCAGCGGTCTAGACATTAATGGCTGTGTGTTGAGTTATTTTGAGGAGACAGAAAATTTACACTGTTATACAAGCTGTACACTCACTACTTTACATTTTAGCAAAGTGTCATTTCTTCAGTGTTGTCACATGAAAATATATAATAAAATATTTACAAAAATGTGAGGGGGTGTACTAATTTTTGTGAGATAATATATATATATATATATATATATATATATATATAACACACTAAAAAAAATATTGGCAATCTCAATTTTAAAAACATTCTATTATTTCTTTAAAAACTTGCCAGTGGTTGGTAAAAAAAACAATTCATATTTAAATAGTTCATATATAGAAAGCATTCATATATAGAAACCCACACATATTTTAGATAAACAGAAATGGATTATTATGAATAAATTATTTTAAACCAAATAGGAATTACAATTTAAAAATGGATTTGTTAAAAATTGATTGCTATGAAATGAGTAATCCAATTGATAATACTACAATAAATTTACTGCAATAATTTTTATGCTCAAGGTACGATATTTAAAAATCATTATTTATAGGGATATACTATTATTTAAAGAGACAGATATTAACAGATTTCATTATAGTGGGGTAGGGTAGAATTAACATGGAGGAGTGTAGGAATATTTTCAAAGTATCACAGTATTTTCAAAGTTGGGATATTTTTGCGCATATAAACACATACCAGTGAATATGAAAAAAAGTGCACATGTATAATAAAAACTGCTGTCAGCTGTTAATTACTTTTATGGTGTCCCTATACCCACCTTTTTTCCATCCACTATACCAAACCTGAAGAAAGAAAGGGAGTATATTAATTAGTAAATGCTCATTCAAACCTCCGGAAAGAATCTATTGAGTATATCCAGAAAGTCTCACGTTCACACAATCTGCAAAATCATTTTGCTTCTGAAAGACTCTTGGGCATTTGTTCTATCATCCAAACCTCAAGTCCAAATGTGGACTTATTATAATATTCCGTGAAATGGCAGGGGATGCTGCGTGGGACCTTGCCCTCTATAAAAGGCATCCAGATGGTATGTTTTTCCCTTTGTTGAAAAAGTCTTTTTTCCATGTTGTACAAACGCACATGTTTTGCATAGGGGTTTTTTTATATTGGTACATACCCAGCAAAGGTATGAGGCAAAGTTGTGAGGAATTGTTAACCTGTCTTGTCTTGAGTCTACTTGGAGCAATTTTGTTTTTTAGATTTGGTGCTCTTTTGTTTGTGACTCTAGGTTTTGTGGGGAGAAGGGTTTAAGATGGGGATCCGCTAATAGAGTATTCCAATGCTTATTCAATATTTGATCCATCTTACAATGTTTTACATGGAATTTTGTAATGAACCGGACTGATTGATCAAAAGGTGTTTTTTCTTTCTTAGGAAACGTGTCTTCAACATATTGCTCATGTGCTTGAAAAATAAGAAACTCGGGATACCCTTTTTCTCTCAACCTATTGATCATGATGAAACTTTGTTCTATATAGTCCTCTTTGGTGGTGCAATTTTTTCTCAGCCTGCAGAACTGGCCTCTAGGAAAATTGTTTGGAAGGATGTAGGACAGGGCTCAGTGCTGCAGCTTGTTGTGCCACCACGTCTCCATACAGCTAGTGGTGATGATGTGAGATTTGTCAGCTCCACCCCTTCCTCCTCCTACTTGCCTCCTCTGCTGAATTGTCCTATGAACTATCAGTACCCCATAACCATTCAAGGTGCTATTCAATGAGTAAGGCTAAAAGGTGCCATGCAGTGCTTCAGCTGGTCTGTGTAGGGGACTGGAGCAACACCAGCACAGAGATACTTGCAGCTCTGCAGGGGCAGGCCCAGAGGTGGTTCACGCCACGCCAGCTGGAGCCAGGAATGGTGGTGTGCAATAATGGCACAAACCTCCTGTCCGCCCTCAGACAGAGAAAGTTGACGCATGCCATACCTGGCACATGTCCTCAATTTGGTGGTGCAGCATTTTTAAATAGGTACCCAGGTTTGGAAGATCTGCTAAAGCAGGCCAGAAGAGTCTGTAGCCATTTCAGGTGGTCAGACACAGCCAGTGCTCGGTTGGTTAAAATTCAGTGGGAATTCCACCTGCCAGTAAACTGCCTGATTTGTGACATGCCCACCAGGTGGAACTCGACTTTGGCAATGCTGCAGTGGCTACACATGCAGCAGAGGACCGTCAACAAGTACCTGTGTGAGTATGGCACCAGGACAGGCTCAGACCAGCTCTGCATTTTTTCTCCATGCCAATGGCTGTTGATAAAGGATGCATACACAGGATGGTGAGCCGTGACAATGCATGCATCAGTGGCACAATCCCTGTTGTGTCCTTGCTGGAGCAGAATCTGTGTGGCATTATGGACAGGGCACTCAAGGCAGAGCAGCGGGAGGAAGAGGAGGACTTTCTTTCCTCTCAAGGTCCGCTTTATGCAGACACCATTCTTACGATGCCACGAGACACACAAGAGGAGAGGGAGGATGAGGAGGATTCTGGCAGTTTCTGGGGCATTAAAGCAGAGGAAGACATATGTCAACCCTTAACAGATGGTTTTCCATCCTCAGAACCCTTGGGAGTATTACGTGACTGGGAGGAGGCAGTTCCAGATACTGTAATCCTCAGTATCCCCTAGGAGTCTGCTCCTCATGCCTCCGCAAACTTGCGGTGCATGGGCTCCCTCTTTCTTCAAAGCCTGCGAAAGAACCCAAGAATATGTGGCATCAAGGAGAAGGATCAATATTGATTGGCAACCTTCCTTGACCACCGTTACATGGGAAAAGTCTTGGAACTCATCCCGTCCCCACAGAGGGAGCAGAAGATGAAATCTCTTGAGGACACCTTAAAGAGGAGTTTATGTAATGTCTTTCCAGGCTCGTGAAAAATTTAGTTTTGAGGCTTCTGTTGGTCAAGAGAGCAACAGTGGAGAAGGGGGCCGCTTAATGATGCATTTGAAAATATTTTTAGTCCTCGGCACCCAGAGCTGTCAGCTTCCACATCCCATCTGCAGCATCTGCATCATATAGTGGGAGATTATCTAAGGGCAAAAACAGACATGGAGAGCTTTCCATTTGACAATCCACTAGGTTACTGGGTCACTGAGAATAGACCACTGGCCAGAACTTGGCCAGGGTGGAGGTCTATTAAATTGTCTTGCCCAGTATGCAATTGACCTACAGGGCTGCCCTGCATCCAGCATGCTTTCTGAACGGGCATTCAGTGCTGCTGGAGGTTTTGAGACAGAAGAGAGTGCATCTGTCCACAGACTCGGTGGAATGGATGACATATATCAAAATGAATCAGTCCTGGATTAGCAGCAGCTATCAAGCCCGATGCCGAAGTCGCTGATTAAGTGCTTTCTGGATCTGGAATATCTACTCATACACAACCTGGACCTTTAAACAAAGGTAGTCATATGCTAAAAGAGAAACATTTATTTATTTATTTATTTGGCAATCTGCTGGTCTGGATACATTAGTAAGCCATTGGAGCATTCTTTCCACTCTTACTGGAGTTGGAATGTTCAAGAAACTGGTGGTTTAGAACCGCTACAAAAAGAACTTGTAACAGTAATTTGACCTTTTTGAAAGCAATCTGATTTGCCAGTGGCTTAAACAAAGACAGTTTTTGATGGAGTTTTTGATGGAAAAAAAGATTCTTGCCCAATACACTTGTACAAATACAAAATGCTTTTAGCCAATTTTAAAATGTCTAGATTCTGGGCTTCATCTATCTTTCTTTGGCTTCTCATTCTTCCTCATATTTGAGTTAACAAATTTTTTGGCAGCTGGAAGATGTGCCAACATGCGAACGTATTCCTCCCTTATCTTTTTAACATTAAGAGATTAATGGTAGCCCAGATGAGACAGCTTACAAGCTATAGTTTCTTTATAACACCTTCCTGGGACTCCTTGCACTCTGAGAGATAGAATAGATGATAGACACTTATTGGTGCTAAAATTACAGCAGCAGAATTTAGAGTTGAAAACTGAACAGGAGACAAGCAGTAATCCTTAAAAATGCTGGCACTGAACAAGCACCCTGAAATCTGCTTCTTTGAGTGGTTTTGCACTAATCTCACAGTATGCAGTAAACAGGTATAGGTGGCTAGTGTACTCCTAATTTGTTCCCCAGGGCACCCTGGGCTCTATCACAAACAGAGGGTGAAGAGGGCTTTGAATTTTTTGTAATGCCTTAGTTTTTATCCAAAAATAATATAATCTTATATTAGAATACAAACTAAAAAATCACCTTTTTGCCACATTAGGGCATTGGGATCTTAAGAGTCTTTGAATCCTGTCTCATAATGCCTGAACCTTCTGGCAGCCAATAAAAGTGAAATAATTATTGGATCCTGCTCAGTCAGGATGTAATCCATATGGATCCATAAGACTACTTTACCAGTTCTGGGTGAATCAGCAATTTGCAGTTAATATTCACATGCCACCAGCTCACCTGATCTGGTTTCATTTTTGGTTTAGCCAAATCATATATATGATAACAACTGTTGCAAACTGTCCAGACAGTTGTGGTGGATATTTATAAATATAGTACATTGTATGCCAATTATGTCTAATAACTTTATTGTAGTGCCCCTTCGTTAGTATCAGTGAGGAAGAATAGTGTCCCATTAATGGTGTCAATGGGAGGAACTATGCCCCACTATAGCTGATAGTGGGGGGAATAATACCCCAAGGGCCAGATAAAAGCAAGCAAATGGCTGCATCTGGCTTCTGGGCCACAGTTTGGAGACAACCACTGCCTTAGACTATACAAACAGAAAGCCCTGCAATTCATCCTGCAAATAAAGTTGATGGGGGGAAATTTCCTGCACTAACACCAATAATGAGTGACTATCCTGCCTACTGACACCAACAATTGGGCTCCATTCATCTCACAACAACCATGGGGCATTTTTCCTTTCATTAACACCAATGATGGGGTACTGTTCTCCCACTGATAACAAAAATGGGGCACCATTCTTTCCACTGACACCAATAATAGAGCACCATTCCTGACATTTACACCAACAATATGAAGTCAAATTTCCTCCCACTGACCACAAATGCTAGGGAAGTTGTATTCCCATTGACCACCACTCCTTTGACTTTCTTTCTCTCACTAACCATAGTTT
This sequence comes from Glandirana rugosa, assembly GCA_018402905.1. Taxonomy (NCBI): domain Eukaryota; kingdom Metazoa; phylum Chordata; class Amphibia; order Anura; family Ranidae; genus Glandirana; species Glandirana rugosa. The sequence goes on along the minus strand of BLSH010482785.1, from coordinate 318,001 downwards.
AAACAAATTTAAAATGCAGCAATAATCAAGTGCTAAGGATTATCCAAGGACACAGTGAGGCTTCATCATTATAAAAAATGGTCACATTTATTTTCATAAGTAACAGTTAAAAACAATGGGAATGATAAGATCATCAATTACCAAAAAGCCTGATGTAAAAAAGTGCAAATATGGGTGAAAAATGGTGGATGTTAAATTGGGGTTAAAATAGTTACATAGAAAAATAATGAGCTGTGCTCCTATGGAACTATCAGTGTCAACATCAGCACTAGCCCCATCACGTCAGGCACCCTGTCACGAAGTGAAAACAAAAGCCACCACTCACTGATCCTGCGGGTGGGTACCTGTCAGGGAGAGATCGGAGAGGTCACCATGTGCCGCCCAAGGGGGAAGGGAGGGTGGATTCCACCTGCCTTGCGATGCAGACCCAATGGTTGCAGACCCGATGGTTGTGTCTCACTCTGCAGGAGGTGAGCTTCTCTCCACTTCTCACCACCATGGCTGGTCCTGCTGTGATGACGTGGGCTGTCGGCTCGTGGAGGGGTGTGCACTGCGATTGACTTGGACCTGCACTTACTGCTGGGGTGGCTGAATGCAATAGCCTGTCAAAGTGATGACATGTTTTGTGCTTCGGCACTTTGTCAAGCCTTGTGACAGGCAAGGAAGGGGAGTGATTTATAGCTACCTGTCAATTGTTAACCCTTTAGGTTTTGGTGACCCCGGAAGAAGCAATAAGAATATGGCCATCTCCCGGTGGCACGCTGGGACTATAATGCACTTCTAATTATGTATAATTAGTATTTGGCCATATATAGTGACGGACCAGGGGGTGCATGATGAATGTGACAGCCCCATAGGGCTACTTCATAAATAACCATAAAAAAAAATGTTTTTTTGAAAAACAACAAATTGGAAAAAAATTAAGAATAAAATGAATTTAAAACTTGAGCTGTATATGCAATAAACCTCTATATGCAAAAAAAAAAGAAAAACGCATGAA
>BLSH010482785.1:266897-290382 GCA_018402905.1 Glandirana rugosa | reverse complement strand
AAGAAGCCTATTACTAGCTGGATTAGAAGGCGAAAATAAAGGAAAAATGCCCTGTGACATCAGTCAGCCAGCATCGGGGGATCACGTGACTGCACAGCGAGGGAGTGGGAAAAGGTATTTGGCCTTTTCATGTTAAAAAAAATCACATACACTATTGTTGATGGCAGCCTAAACCAGAGGGGGTACATGTATTTATGCTGCATAATGCAGCTGAATAGCGGCGGGAGGGGCAAGAAGGAGAGACGCTCTCATACTGACAGGGAGGGAGGGGGAGAGGGGAGAGACGGTCAAAGCAGAGTAGCAGGATGACGGAGGCATGTAAACTGACCACGGTAATCATGGATCAGCAGCCATGATTTCCGTAGTCAGCACAGACAGGGGGAAACAGGAACTGGCAGGATCAACCAGGTATTTTACAGGATAGGAAGAGAAAAATGACATAGCACAAGCACTGCGCTATACAGCATGCCTTAAAGGAACAGGATCTTTTTTTTTTTTTTTAAGGTTATAACCACTTTAATTGAACAAGCTGAAGTTAGAAACTGATTGGTTACTTTGGACAACTACACCAGATTCTGTGTGCACCAATTTTAGTAACCCCCTCCTATGTGTATATACAGAAGTTGGGTGGCATGTTGTACAATTACAATACAATTTCAATGGAAAGTTTTTTAGGTTGAATTGTTTATAAACTTTGATTTCATTCAAATACAAATCTGATTGTTGCTATCTATATAAAAGGGATGTTGGTGCATCAAAAACAATCCCTATATATACTTAGCATTTATATAATATACTGTAAAAAAAAAAAACTCCAACTTGTTGTGCAGTATGCATTTGACATGTACAGTGATTTCAGTTGCAAAGGGCAAATTAAATTGCTCCAACCCAATGACTACAGCAAAAAGAAATCTTATGAACACCAGATGCAGCACCCCATGACCCCCAAAGGTGAGTCAGACCCCCAGGTACAGGGTAGGCAGGCAGGTTACCTCAGGGTGTAGTCCTTGGCAATAGTGGATCAATGTGTACAGATAATCATTTTTAGATGCGAAACAAAAGGCGTTTATTGACTCAAAGCTCCAGGGAATGAGGGTAAGAGCTCAGGACACCCATGAGCTAGCAGACTGCAGAAATATGAAAGAAAAGTACTTACAGTCTCCACAGATGTAGAACCTTTAAGCTGACCCAGCACTCTGTGACTGTAGCTGCTGACTGAAACGCCCTAAGCAATTCGGCTACCAACACCCTAGAGAAGTGATGGCAAACCTTGGCCCTCCAGATGTATTGGAAATACATTTCCCATGATGCTCATGCACTCTGCAGTATGGTTGAGCATCATGGGAAATGTAGTTCCAAAACATCTGGGGTCTTAAGGTTCGCCATCACTGCCCTAGGGACAAGACACCATACTCCAGTGAGATCCAAGCTTCCCATCTAAGTCAAAACATCTGGAGTTCCTTCAGATTACACAACTATTCCTCAAACCCAGGCCTCTGCTCAACCACATAGTCACACTCTTAAGTGGAAGGCCTAAAAGGATCCAACAGCCAAACACATCCCTCCCCTAGGCAGGAGGCCCAGGGGGAGAACTGACTTCCCAAGGTCACTCATGAAATATTTATACCCTCTCCCAGCATTCACCTCTGACAATAATCCTCCTGGTGTTTGGCCAGGGAGAGATAAATATTCCTAGCTTTGTAAGTGCTGCTTTCACACTATTACTAGAGGCACCAGTGACACCTACTGGCAGCAGATGGAAAGTAACAGTACCTTGGAGCCTTGGAGAAAGGTGAACTATCATATCAGCTAAGCTGACTGCTGCTTATCACCACTAAATGTAATTAGACACACTTGCTTAGGATAGGGTGGCTACACAGGTAAAGGAGAAATCATCCTTGAAAACCAGCAAAAAATATTTAACAAGTGTACAGAGTAAATAAAAATGAAACATCTGGAGCTTGAGCTGAGCCAAGAACTACAATAGGAGTAATGGTGCGTACACACGATCTGAAAATTGGACGAGAAATACCGCATACGATGCGATCGTATGATGATCGGATTGTTAGTACACAGCTTACGAGAGCTGATCATGACAGTTCTTCCAATAATATTCGATCAGACATGCATGAAAATTTGGATCGCATGATAACATATGTACGATTTTCGTTTAAATAGGAAGTAAACCCTGATGTAAACTCTGATGGGGTTTACTTCCCCTGCACTGCAATGTAGAAGCACAATAGGCTACTATGCATCGCATACTAGCCTATTATGTGCCACTTAACCGCCATCGACGCCCGCGCTGTCCCCACATATGGAAATGTCCATCTTCGCCCCTCTTCTTTCCGGGGCCGCAAACTCCGGCGCTGTGTCTGGCCGGAGTCACGCAACGTCACTCCCGTGCATGCGCATGGCAGCCGCCAATCGCGGCATGCTGTCATTGAATAAACGGCACAGAGGCCGTTTATTCAGTGCGCATGTACCGAATGACATGGGCACATGCCAGTATAGCGTATATCTCCTAAACTGTACAGGTTTAGGAGATATACAGGGAAGCTACAGGTAAGTCTGATTACAGGCTTACCTGTAGTTTAAAGCGGTAGTCAAGAATAGACAACCACTTTAATCAGTACAGTTGTCGTCCAAAAATACAATACAAATAGACTACAACACATGACATCACTTACGATTTTTTTATTCTGTTGTACGAGAATTTTCATGACTTTACTAAACTCTTCCCATTCGATCTGAGATTAGCATGCAAAAAAAAAGAAAAGAAGATCTGTCGTCCGATTTTCGGATCGTGTGTACGGGGCATTAGAGGAGTAAAAGGCTCTTTTAATTTCAATAAAAGAACCTCTTTTCAGTGATATAACGTAGCAGTAAGTTCACTGTAAACACCCTCTTTAAGTTTTACAATACCTGTGAGGAACAAAAGCTGTCATTCTATCAGCAGTAAATGTCCCCTCCTTTTATGATGGATTGATACAGACAGGTATGTCAATTATTATTTTTATTATATAAAAAAAAAACTAAAATTCACATGAAAAACCATTTTTTGTTTACGTCTAACAACCTACACAATTTTTGGAATATAATATGTGCAGTGAAGTGTTAACAATGTCACCAGCAATTACATGTTACCTGCAATTATTACCAGCAGCAGGCAACAAGTATAGATTGGAGCAGCACAACAGGCGGAGGATATAACGAAGTGTTAAAAGAAGAAAGAGCAATAAAGGAAATAAACAGGGAGTATACAGCACCTCGGCCTTTTATACACAAACACCAAATAATGCATCAGTCATGAAAGTGATCTAAAAGGGAATCTGAACACAATTGCTAAATTCTCATATAGACTTTAAGACATTTAGCCTAGGTTCACATTGGTGCAGGGATGAAACTGAACTCGCACCCTTTCATTCCCGAATGTCAGTCCTGACTTCAGGTGCGATTTCAGAGACATCTGTGTGGGTTGCTGTACAGATGTCAATGGAAATCACACCTGAAATTGCCAAAGTAGTAGTAGTACAGAAATTACTTTTGGAAATTGGTGCGACACCGAAAATGCAGTGTTGCACCAATTAGGACGGTGCCATTTCCGGTAATTGGCGCCTGTTTGGCATGCGATTTGACATGTCAAACGCACCAATGTGAACCAGGGCTAAAGTGTATTCAAAGCCATTTTTTCTTAAAGCAGTTGTAAAGGTATTTTATTTTCCCCTAAAATAATAAACATGTTATACTTGCTTGCTCTCTGCAATGGTATTATACAGAGTGGTCTTTAACCTTCTCTTATGGGGTCCCCCACTGGCGCTCTTGGCTTTACCTCTGCTGTATGTGCCCTTATAGTAAACCACTTGCTATGGAGGACACACCTGCAGGCATTCTCCCAAGTAGAGCTGTATGCGTCAAAAGACACACACAGCACAGTTTGGCCTTATTGCATCATCACAAGATTTGTTGACAGCAACAGAAGCCAAAGGCTCTGTGTCCTGTGTAATTAGGGACAGAGGCCGTGAGTGGTTAGCAATCCAAAATAAAAAAAAAATGTTTTGGCTTTAGATATACTTTAATGTAACTTCAGAAAGTAATGAAGAAAAAAATAGAAAAAGAAAAAAATAATACCTGGCAATCCTCCCATGAAAGTCCTTGTCCGGGTGCTTCCTGCTATGGGCTGACAACTGCCTTCCAATTGTGCTTTTGCATTGTCACCCAACCACATACACTTCCAATGGAGACTACAATTGGTTGTGCTGACAATGCGTAGGCATGGTTCACTGTTGTCTCCATCACATACCTCCCAACTGTCCCTGATTCGGAGGGATTCTCCATCTTTTGGAACCATAATACCTCTACCCCTCTTTCCTTCTTAGTTGTCCCTCCTTTTGGTGTCATGTATAGATATCTATGAAAATGTACCATTTAACTACTGAAAGTGTTATTCTGAACTAAAACCTTCACCCAATCCCTTTACTATCTTGTTTGCTATTTTAAAAAGCCATTATAAAAGAAAATTAATTGTAGAAGAAAAACTATTGTGGGTTTAAAGCCCAAATCCAGGCAACAAAAAAAAGTTTCCCCGTGCAGTGGGGCTGTGCCCACACTGCATGGGCCAACAGCTTGTTTTGATTAGGGGTGAGGAGAAAGCTTATACTCACCAGATCCTTGGCGCTCCCCACGGTCCAGTGGTGGTGTTAGTAAAAAGGTCTTTTTGCGGTTTCCGCGGTGGTGCGCGCGCTTGTGCGCGTTCGCGCGCGCCCGTGCGCGCACCCGCGTGCGCTAACGTGCGCGCGCACGCGCCGGAAACAACGCTTGGCGGCTCTATTTAAGCCAGCAGAGGCTGCTGGCCGGTGCTGTCCGCTCTACAGCGTTTGGCTCCTGTGACCCCGGCTTTATTCTGAAAGACTTCCTGCACCTGTGACCCCGGCTTCCTGTTTTGACCTGTCTGCCTGCTACCCGCCCCGACCTTCTGCCTGCCTCTGACTACGCCTCTGCCTGATCCTCTGAACCTTCTATTGCCCGCACGTTGCCGACCCTGCCTGAACCCGACTACCCGCTTGCCTGCACCACCTGTACCGCACTGCCAGCCCGTTACCGACCCGGCCTGTATCTCCGACCATCCACCTGCACGAGCTTCAGCGGACCATCACCTGCCATCTGTGATCTAGTCCAGCCCTCGTGCCCCCCTGTGCTCCAGAGTTCCCTGTCTCCACTACCAGGGGCTCTTGAACCAGGGCCGCAAGGGAGGTTGCCCCCGCATAAGTCAGACTCAACCATCAGGTACGTGACAGGTGGACTGTTCCTGGTCTATGGAGCACTGGACTGGGCTTGTGCTGGGAACATCGAAGAATTAGGTAAGTACATATCCTTTTCCCTCTCCCCTAGACATAAATGAGCAGTTAATCCGTGCAGTAAAGGCATAGTCACACTGCATGGGAAAACAATTTTTTGCCTGGAGATGGACTTTAACCGCTTGCTGGCCATATAACTTACATATACCGTGGCAAGGTGGCTCTGTTGCGCAGGATGAAGTACCTAGTACGTGATCCGGCACTTCCGGGTCTGGAGTGCGCCATCGGCGACTTACTCCACTGTCGTTATACACAAGGTAACCAATCTGCGGGTACCGTGGACTCAATGTCCGCCGACACCCGCCGATCATTAGGCAGAGAGTCAGAAAGGCAATCTGCCTATATAAACAAGGCAGATAGTGATTTTTTCAGTAGGGAAGGCATTGAACCTGTGTTGCCGCAAAACAGGAATATAGACCAATGGCTTCCCTTAGTAAAAGCACCTACCACACAGTACACAAACACAGGCTAGGCACAGTTAACGCTTTGATAACCCTAGGTGTACAGTGACAGCGCATATCTTTTAGTTCTGATCACTGTAATAGTGTCACTGGTTCCCAAAAAGTGTCAAAAGTGTCAGTGTCCGATTGTCCACCACAATATGGCAGTTCCGCTATAAGTCACTGTATTGCAAAAAATGGCCATGGTCATAAAGGGGGGGATAAATCTTATAGTCAATTGATTAACTAATAGTATTTGGTACAGTGGCGGCCGCTCCGTACAGGGCGCACGGGTGCGGTCCCCCCTAATCCATGAGTGTGGCCCCTAATCTACATGCAGGCCACCAGACGCATGGATTTCAATGGGGTTTTGTTTTTTTTGGAAGCATGTGATTAGAGCCTGAGGCTCTAATTGGCTTCAAAAAAGGATGGGCTCAGGCGCAGAGCTAAGCAGTGCTAAGATAACCAAAAGGATTGAAAAAAACTATGAAAACAGTATTTTAGAATATCATTAAGTCAGGGCTTAGATCTACTTTAATTGTACGCTCTAAAAATAAAACATTTTAGGTAGCAAATAACGATTCTATGCAGTTCTGTGAAAATGAAAGTAATGATTTAACAGACCCCAGGAATGGCACCTTTGTGTAACTCTCACACCCTTCCACATTACTGCTGATCTGTGAATTTAATGCTGCTGTCATCATATTGCACTGTCCACATGATTCCAGACTCTCCACTGCTCTTTCATACCTTCTCAGCAATGTGTGAAGAACCTTGGCAAGAGGAGAAGACGACCACATCGCTAACTTGTTACTGTGTTATCATTCCTAACAGAGAGTGAATTGTATGTTATAGCTATGGGAAATAGTTATCTTGGTTCTAATATGTACAATAATCACATTCTGATTTCCTTACTGATAATTACCCTTAAAGTTGCATATTACTTTATGTCAATCACCATTAGTATTATAATAGCGTATATTAAAAACCCATATTTTGGACGTATTAAAAGGACTCCAACCATTTTTGTCAGTATTGTCACTTTTACGACTTCAACCAAAACTTTTTTTTTTTTGGATAAAGTGAAGAATGGTTAAAACGTATGTCAGATTTTAATTACTGATTCTTTAGCCATTTTATCCCTTCTACACGTGCACATTGCATTCAGACAAAGTGAGAAAACATACCTTCGTTAGCATAAGTAGCAGTAGGTAACAAATAAACCTCATAAATCTACCAGATGCCCACTCAAACTCCAATGGCAGGAAATATGAGATCCATGGGTCACATGTGTTTTTTTAAATTTGGACATTGAATCTGTTTGTTTTGCTGTCATGTTTCATTGGGGACTATATTATGGAGTCCAGTGGTGGCTGGTACTCAATATTTTATATTTTATTTTTTGCCCCCTCACTTGCACAACTGCCACCCTCCCCCCTGCTCATGGGAGACAGATGGGAAGGTGACGATCGGACGGTGGGCCATGAATGGAGGTGGTACAGGCTCCTGGAAGCTGCCGCTGACCCCCTCACCCACACTAGCACACCCCAACTCCCTCATCCCCACTCGGATGGGTCGGACGGGAAGGCGGCCATCCATGTCCTTACCTTAGGAGGTGGTGCTGGATCTGGGATAGGGCTCCTGGAAGCTGCCCCTCCACCTGCTGCAGCTTGCCGAGGGAAGAGCCGGGCTGTTGCTTCTCCTCCTGGCTGAACCGGAAGTGGGTCCTGAGACCCAATTGGCCTGGAGTCCTAAGACTCTCTGGCCAATCAGATCTCAGGACCCACTTCCTGATTACCCAGGAGGAGAATCAGGAAGACATTAGCGAATATTAATTCACTAATGTCACTCAACATTCTTACCAAGCTTCTTACTGATGGTCTTGTAGCCCATTCTAGCCATGTGCAGGTCTACAATCTTGTCCCTGACCTCCTTTGGCAGCTCTTTGGTCTTGAATGGTGAGGTTTGAATGGAAGAAAGAGATTCTGTGGACCGGTGTCTTTTATGCACATAAATGTGCATAAAATTGTCGTTGGGAGCACCTTCTTAAATTGACAGGACTAATCTGTGTATAATATGAGCACATACTGTAGCCAGTCTGTGGGAGTTAGAATTATTGTTGGTGGGTAGGGGATCAAATAATTATTTTACTCACTGAACTGCAACTCAATTTATAACATATGTACCATGTCTTTTTCTGGATTTTGGTTGATATTCTGTCTCTGTCATTTAAAATACACCTATGATAAAAATGATAGACACTTAATTTCTTTGTAAGTGGGCAAACTTTCAAAATCTGCAGGGGATCAAATAATTATTTTCCCCACTGTATATGCCCTTTACCTTCAGCGTACTCTAATAAATGGGATGGATGGTGCTTTTCAGAGTTCAGACAGTAAAATGTGTTTTCACAAGCATAATTCCATATATACAGTAACTGTTTTGCTTTTACATCAAAGAAAAAAACCATCAACATTTCAGGATCTTGTTGAGCTCCTGTATCAAAGCACTGCGATAAAAGGGGATCAGCTAGATCCTGAAACTTTGAAGGTGTGAGATGGACCTTTTCTCTAATTGTTAAATGACCATTATAAATGCCGATGAGCCAATGAAGGCTTCTTTTCTGTTTGGGGAGAAGTCTTTGCTTCCCGTTTGATCACCAGGACAGGAGGTGGGGTGTTTTCCTTAAAATAACATGGGTGGCAAGCCCCCCCATTACAAAGGTTATACTCTATCTGAATTTTAACCAGAACAAAAAATATTTTTAACTGGTGCTGATGTTTGATTATTAATAAAGAGGTATGTTGTATATTGAACATTTAGGTTCCTCTTGTCATCTGGTTGTAGAATGGAAAGAGGAATACCTCCTTACATCTTACAGAGATGGTGAGAGATGGTTTGATCAGAGGGGACTTTATATCACTGTACCAGAAACCATATAATAAAAACTATAAAGGCTCTCGGCTGCCTCTTAGGTCACAAAGCAGAGAAACATCCATAGCAACACATTTTTTATTGCAAACTCAATTCAACAGTACATTAGTAGAGTCAATTCACTTAAAAAAGTTACTTAGAACTGGTGGTAGAGAGATTTTACTTGCTTCTTCCCTTCAGAGGAAGTCGTTTGAAAAGTTTGCCCTATGTTTTAATTAGGAACAGAAATATACACTTTCACTTTTCTACCTTTTTCAGTAATTTTAGTGCAGAGCAAAGCTCATGCTGATTTTCTTGCTAAAATATTTCTATCTTACAAAGCTTCTCAACAAGGATGGCTGTAATTGTCTTGTCTTTCTATAAAGACTCTACACAGCACCTCTGAAGAACATTACAGGAAATTCTGAAGTGTATGGATCGTAGTCAGCTAGGATAAGAGACAAGACTTTTATCTTCTACAGTATAAGTATATTTCTTTGATAAATGTGATATGACAAAGGAAGACTTAGATATTATGCACTTTTTAAATAGTATATATTATCTGCCTTGTACCTTTAGGTTTGCACAAGCTCTTAAACTGAGCATTGGATTCAATAGGCAATGGACACATGCATGTTGCTGGGGAAGATCAGTGGACATAGACTGGACAAGCACATAGTACCTTATTCATCATCCTTTATTGTTGTTCAATCCATGGGTGTGCACTCTTTCCATGTTATAGATTGGTTTTTGTCTATTTCAGCTGAAGGATCGGCTTTAATAACTGCTAATGTTAAAGAGGAGGTCCAGCCCCCCCACGAAACAAATTAAAAGTCAGCAGCTACAAATACTGTAACTGCTAACCTTTAATATTAGGACACTCACCTGTCCTGGAATACAGCGATGTTGGTCCCCCAGCCGATGTTTCCATCACCTCTCGGGTGCTACCGCCACCATTGCCTGTAAGGGAAACTGGCATGCGAAGCACACTGCCTTTTGTGAATGGCCCGGCGGTGGGTGAAGGAGAAGAGGGGCCAAACTTCTGGGGGACCTCACTGCATCTCTCCGCACCCAGGTCTCCCAAAAGTGGGTTAGGGTACCTGTCAAAAACAGGTACCCGTTTCCCCCTCCCCTTCCAAAGGTGCCAAATGTGGCACTGGGGAGGTGGAAGCAGATAAACAGAGCTTCCACTTTTGGGTGGAACTCCGCTTTAACTCTTTTTTTGTTTTCAGATGTTACTTTTTCCTGGCTATGTTGCGTTTCCTATGGCTTTGCTACTTAAAGTGGTTGTCAACTTGTGACAACCACTTTAAGCTACAGGTAAGCCTATGGTAAGGCTTACCTGTAGGTGCACTGCATATCTCCTAAACCTGCACGGTTCAGGAGATATGCAGTGTTGAAGCTGTGCCAATGTCATGTCGGCACATGCACAGTGAAGGAACGGCCTGTGTGCCGTTCCTCTACTGCGACCATGCCGTGACTGGCGCGGGAGTGACGTCACGCGACTCCGGCCAGTCACAGCGCCAGAGTCGCAGCCCCGGAAGGAAGAGGGGCAGAAGATGGATGCTGCCAGCAGAGGGGACATCGCTGGACATCGCAGGCTTCGTTTGCAGGTAAGTGGCACATAATGCATAGTAGCCCATTATGTTTCTACTTTACAGGAGGACATAGTGGAAGTAAACCCCATCTGGGTTTACTTCCTCTTTAATGAGTCAAACAAAAGCTTCTAAGTTGCTGAACCAACAGGGTGCACCTTTTGACTTCATTGGATGCCTGATTATTCCAGTAATTAACTTAGCACAGTAGCGCTCATGATATATTCAAGATAGCTAAGAAAATAGTAACCTATGAATAAAGTTAGCTATAGCAACTCTCATGACAGTTTTTCTTAAAAGGAAAAAAATGCTGTTTTTTCGTTAATTTTCCTTGCACGTGATTGGGTATTCTTTTCAAAGTGAAGCTTTCCTCATTTAGTAAGTCCTGGAGCAGCTGCACTTGCAGAATGCAACTGCACTTTGCAAAGTGGACAGGGGACAGGGATCAGATTCCCCCTCTAATTTTGCAGAGCATCACAGATGGACTACAACCCTACAATTAAAGTGGTATCTGGAAACCTGGATAAGGCAGAGCTAGATTACATTCAATTTCAGCCTCAGGCCTTCCTCTACAGTGGCCAAACAGGCTAACTAGATCAAGCTGGTTGACATGGCTGCTTTTGAAAGACTCTTGTACCTTGCCTCAAGAAAGTGAGATATTTACAGAGCCAGGGTGCCATATCTCTTGCTGTGCTTCAGAATGCATGCGTTTCATAATGTAGAAAAAGAGACAGAGCATCAAAGCACCTAGGCCCCCTGTAAAGGGCACGGATAGCAGGGGGATCAGTGTGGTGGGATGGGAGGACAATTACAGAATGATGCACTCACTGATGCACTGTGTCTCTCCCTCCAGCAGTTGAAAGCTGGTTTCTCCCCCTCTCCCACTGGCTTTCAGTTGCTGGAGGGAGAGACACAGAAACAGTGTATCATTCTGCAATTGTCCTCCCATCCCACCACGCCAATCCCTCTTCCTGCACTGCCCATTTCTGATTCCCCTGCGTGCCCCCCGCAGTGGGGTGATGGAGAGTGCCGGAAGAGGCCGATAAATATGGCCTCAATGAGCAATCGGTACCAATTGGTCCTGTGTCCATTCATAACTGAGCATAGTAAGCTGTGTTTACTATGCTTCAGTTTATGAATGGACAGGAGCCTCTGTCACCTGTCCATTCATCTTCAGTGCAACAGAGCAAAGAATTGAAGAATCTGTGTCCTCAATTCCTTTCTTTGTCTTTAAGATGATGTTTAGACCCCTGATATTTCATCCAAGCACCATCACCACCCCACCAACAGCATTGTAAACCAAAAAATTGTAAAAAAAATGTATTGTAAAAAAAAAAAAAAATTTAAAATTGGAAGAAAATAATTTAATTGTCCTTTTTGTAATTCAGGGAGGGGGGGGGGGGGAGTCAGGTAGATTGCACGGGTTCCCGTGCCTGCCTGCCTGAAAAGTACAGTTTTGAAACACTAACAAAGACCTCAAAATTATAATTTAACTTAAATGTTAACTTGCTAGCCCATAAGCGGTATACTATAAAAAAAAAAAAAAAAGATCTCTGATTGTATAGAATTATGTATAGAGTTAAATAACTAATTTGTAAGTTACTTGTTGATACAACTGACATTACTAGAGTGTTTTGTATGGGTTCCTTTGGGGGAACTTAAAGTTTAATTGAAATAGTTAAGAATCTCAATTCAGAGGTTGTGTTCCTAGTGCAAAAACATTTATTACCACAATTGCTAAGAAATTGGTATAAAAGAAAGCAAGAGGCTCTCTACTTTAAAAAAAAAAAAGTACTATCCTTGTTACAGAGATATACTGAAGTTGAAGCTCTTAAACTTCTGTGGAGTTAAAGTATCAATTCCATTGTGGAGAAGTCTCGCTAAGAAAAAGAAATAGCTTCCATATTTTCTACTGCAATAAACTGTGATCTATAGGCTTTATGTATACTTTAACATCATATGAAGCTTGATTGAAGGAAAACTTTAATGGTTTTGGGTCAATTTTATTTTTTTAAGTTTATATGTTTTATAAAGCATTAGTTGACATTTTTATTTACTAGAAATATAACATAAATGTTTTTCAAATAAATGTTATATACAAGGTGCACCCTTTAAAAATGATATCTGCAGATCACAAATGATGCTGCCTGCTTTTAGACTCTTTCTGTTTGATTGAAAATTCCAAAAGAGCCATCTGAACAGGAAGCTAGTGAAGGGGATGTCACAAATTGCCTTATTTAATTAAAATTTGGGTTAATTATATTTTTTTAAGTTTATGTATTTTATAAACCATCAGTTGACATTTTTTATTTTCTAGGCATATAACATAAATATTTTTCAAATAAATGTTATATACAAGGTCACTGTTTGTCATATTTAATTTGGGATGTTAGTTTTAGGAGGGCTCGGGAGTCTCTAGAAAACACATGAAATGCAAAATAAAGGTTCAGTTGAAGGCTGAGAATGATTATACAAAATATTAATATGCAATCTTTCATTTTAACCCGACTGAAGAAAAAATAAATAAATAAAGTGGTTCTAAAGGCCAAAGGCTTTTTACTAATGTAATCTATGCATTATTGTATGCATTAAGGTAAAAAAACCTTCTGTATCCGTTACCCCCCAAACCCCCCTTATACTTATCTGAGCCCAATCTCGAACCAGGGCTGTGCCCAAGAGCAGTAGACATGTGCGCTTCCGACAGATTTTTCATTATTACGCGATTCGGATACATCTGAATACCTGAATTACAGTATAAACAAAGTTTGCAGAATTCTAAGAATAACAAAATGAAATTTGTCAAAGTTTCCAAAATTCAAATTGAAATTTGAATCAAATTTTACATTGGATTCCGTTTGAATTTGAACTGTAAACATGATTCTGAAATCAAAGTCTGTGTGTGTTATTGGAGCACCATTTCAAAATAATGCTGTTTTTGTTAACCACTTGCTTACCGGGCACTTAAACACCCTTCCTGCCCAGAACAATTTTCAGCTTTCAGCACTGTCACTGTTTGAATGACAATTGCGCGGTCATGCAACACTGTACCCAAATGAAATTTTTATCATTTTTTCACACAAATAGAGCTTTCTTTTTGTTGTAATTAATCACTGTTGGGTTTTCTATTTTTTTGCTGAAAAAACAAAACACAGTTTCATAGTTTGTTATAAAATTTTGAAAACAGGTAATTTTTCTTCTTCTTCATTGATGCACTGCTGAGGCTGCACTGATGGGCACTGATAGGCTGCACTCATAGGCACAGATAAGCTGCACTGATGGGCACTGAGCGGTGGCACTGATGGTTGGCACTGATGGGCGGCACTGAAGGGCATTGATAGGTGGCACTGATGGGAACTGATGGGCACTGGTAGGTGGCACTGATAGCCAGCACTGATCGATGGCACTGATGGGCATTGATTGGCAGCACTGGTGGGCATTGATAGGTGGCACTGGTGGGAAAAGTTTGGTGGCACTGTGGGCACTACTAGGTGGCACAGAGGGCACTGGTAGGTGACACTGGTGGGTACTGATAGGTGGCACTGGTGGGCACAGGTGAGGCAACCATGGCTCTCTGTCTGAGGGGTCGATGTCCCTCTGATGGAAGCCTGTGATCTGAATTTTTATCACTCATGCTGTCAGTGTGAGGGAAAAGAAAAACGATTGCCGATCTTCTGTATACATCACGTGATCAGCTGTCAGTGACTGACAGCTGATCACGTGGTAACGGGTCGGAATTGGGCCCTTACTCCAATATGTGATCGCCTGAGTCTCATAGACTCGGTGATCACAGAGCGCGCTGTGCAATTAAGGCCCACGATGTAGTTGCCATTCTGGTATAGCGCGAGCGGGAGGTAGTTAAGCCAAAGGTGATTTAAAGAGTCATTGTAATCATTTCATGAAGATTTTTCTTTTGTTTGTTCACTTTGCCACATTCGAAACTAAAAAAAAAATCAACAATTTTCAATTCGACCAATTTGAAATTCACAGATTTTAACGTTTCGAAACTAAAACATTGTTAAATTGGAAGAAATTTTGAAAAAATACATAAAACGAATTCCAAATACGAATTCCGAATATGAATTCAATGCATCAACCAAATTTAACAAAACAAAACAACTAGATTAACGAATCCAAAAAAAACTCATGCACATGTCTAGAGAGCAGTGCCTCTCTCCTTTCTCTCCCTCCTCACTGGATATGGAGGCAGCAGCTGGGCCATTGGCTTTTGCTGCTGTCAGTCACAGCCTGTGAGCAGGGTGTGGGGGTGGGGCTGAATCACGCAGTATGTCAATTGACACAACACATCAATGGAATTGAGGTAGCACAAGTGTCCCCATAGGAAGTGACTTGCTGTGGGGGCACTCAGAAGTGGGAGGTAGGACCATCAGGGGGAACCCCAGAATAGGAGGCTCAGGGCTGCTCTGTGCAAAACCATTGTACAGAGCAGGTAAGTATGACATGTTTGCTATTTAAAAAAAAATCCTTTACAATCACTTTAATGTCATTTTTGTTATCAGAGTATAGAATTATGCGCTAGAAGCTTCTTGTATGCAGTAGACACCTTTGCTGTCATGGAGGAATATCAGAACAGGAACAGGAATTAGATACAAACAAGTGCATATAAAAGATATAGACCATACATCCTGTTATATCACACTATAATACTGCAGCGGCATCTAGCTGCATAAACAGGTATAACGCATATATATAGTTCACAGAACACAGTACATTACATGCTGTTGCTTTTTCCAACATTTTTGCCCTGCAATAAAGCACAAACATATTCACAAGACAGTGTAAATTCCTTTTAAATCAACAGCTAGCACTCCCTGCCAGGCATGAAAATGAACCTTTCCCAGTGAGATCTGATTGGATACCGGCACTCTTTCCTAGTTTTCAGAAAGCATTGGTACTAGAGATGGGCTCAGGCATGTTAAGGATCCTAGTGCCAATCTACATGCCCGATCCCGCCAGGAAGCCGACACTGCACATCGCTAATCACAGGCAGTGAGACATTTCCTGGTCTGTGCAGCTGTGGACCGGGAAATGCCTCACTGCCTATGACTGGCCGTGTGCATTGTTGGCTTCCTGACGGGATCGGGCAGGTGGGTTGGGACTAGGATCCCAAACACAACTGTGCCCATCCCTAATTGTTACAAACAACCAAAGGCCTTTGCTAATGATCAGGAAGCAGTTAGTGGGGTTCATGATGCTTCGTGACAACTATTTCAAACTCTTAGGCTCCCATTCACCCTGGTGCGACTTGTCATGCGATTTGACAAGTCACATCGCATGACAGGTTGCATCCTATTGTTGGCAATGGAACTGTTCAAATCCGTGCAACGCTGACTTTGCTCCGCTGCACCGATTTGAAAAAGTAGTTCCGGTACTACTTTTGCTGAGTTCAGGTGTGACTTGCATAGACATCTGTGCATGAAGTCGCACAGATATCAACCAAGTCGCACCTGAAGATGCACTGACATGTGGATTTGAAATCATGCAATTTCAAGTGAAGCCACTTAATTTCAAAGCGGCATTCGGTGTGAACCTGGACTAATACTGTAATTGACAATTACAAGATTAAAAAAAAATAAGTAAAACACTCTAACAATCTGAATAATTAAGAAATAATCTTTTTTCCTATTTGTCAGCTTATAATAAAAAATAGAGTGTGCTATTTATCATAGCTCTCAATTTTCTGAGATGTAACGTTGGATACTATTTAGCACAAGCAACCCTGTTTTATCTTTTATACTGGTTGTTCAAAATACCAAGTTTTTTAAGGAGGGGCGACTAAGGTAAAAGAGGGAGAGAGGAATTTGATTCTAATAGAAGAACAGTCCCTGCAAATTAGGAATAGTTGAGAGCTTTGAAATGAGGCTTCTCTGCTATTTCCTTCCTGCTAGTTTCCTATATTGCTCTTTCTTCATTTAACCACTTAAAGCCAGGCACTTTCACCCCCTTTCTGCCCAAGCCAACATTCAGCTTTCAGCACTGTCACACTTTGAGACTGAAAAAAGTTTTTCTTTGTTTCTGTTATAAAATTTTGTTTTCTCTTTCACTGACGGGCACTGATGAGGCGGCACTGACGGGCACTGCTTGCATCTTGTCAGCGTGAACTGAGGAAAGTCGATTACCGGCACTTCCTGGTTACAGCTGTGATTAGCTGTGATTGGTCACAGCTGATCACGTGGTTAAGAGCCTACGTTGGAGCGACACACAGGGCCACTGATCGCCACGCTTATCCTGCTGGACATCATATGACGCCCAGTCTGGATAACTGAGCTACCTTGCGGATGTCATTCCACAATAGCGTGTTAGGGAAGTGGTTAAAAGATAAGTTCACCTTCGGGAACATGTTACATGTTCCACTTGTTTTTGGGTTGGAACATGTAACATGTTCCCGCTCCTGCAGCCGCTCGGCGATCTGCTGCCTCTGTGTGACAGCAGTACAGGGAGAAGCTCTCTGTACCAACTGTCACTTTTTTATAAGAGCACGGCCAGGACAAGGAGTGGGCAGGAGGGGCGGCTGCTCTGGATGCAGTGATTAGGGATGGGGAAGCCCTAAGCCTGATCCTAAGGGAAGGGGGGGTGTAGTTGGGCATCTTTGCTCTGGGTCGCTGGATAACCTTGTGCCAGCACTGCTCCACCCACACGGCCACGTCATTCATTCGCAGAGTTCTGTGGATAAATGAACTACAAGTACCAACAGCCTTTGCTGCTGTCATCTTGCAGTTTTCAATGAACTCGGCACTGTTGAGTGCTCTGGTAGTTCCTTGATTCTTCCTGTCATTGTGAAATTGCCTGCCCATATGATGTACAGCATACAATGACAGTCTGCAGGAGACCTGCATGGCACCAGCGATCTGCTGATCGCTGGTGCAATACTTACCAGGCTCCTAAAAAAATACATTCATATTATTTCTTTTTTCTTTTTTAAAGGTGTGTTGCTGCCTGTTGTGCTACTTCAAACTACATGTGTTTTGCTTCTGTTGGTAATAATTGCAGAGCACATTTTTCACATTTGAGTGCACATATTATATTCCGAAAATTGCGTAGGTTGATAAATATAAACAAAAAATGGCTTTGTATGAATAGTCATATAGTTATTGGCAAATTAAAGCAGAACTACGCTCAAATATGAGATGTCCATGAGCTCCCTCACTGGTGACAACATCTTTGCCTGGTCTTCTTCTGTGTTTGGGATCTTTGGACATCTTGATTGGTTAGATTTCTGTAGAAATCTGTAGATTTCTGTGTTTGCCCTGCTGAGGTAGTACTCCCTGGGAGGTAAGGGTTAACACTGCTGGCCGGGATTTCCCAGGCTCTTTGAGGAAGTACCGCTCTCTGTGGGAGTCAAGCCAGGGTTCCAAGGGTATGAACTCATTCTTTTGACTGAAGTTTAAGGACCTTTCACATCTATTCAAGGTATGACTATCCCATGGTAAGGGGGCACCAGGAGAAAAACTAAGGGGCACTTAGAAGATCAGGGTTACCTGTTCTCAAATCAAGATAGAGAAGATGCAGTACATATGTCTAATTTGCAGTAGAGCTATTAGGAAGAGGCTATATTGCCATTGCCAATGGCTACAGTACTAGTGTCGAGTGTTTAGGCAGCCAGTTGGCCGGCAATCGATGGTAACTTGGCATGCATGATGGTAGGCCTTGGTACTAAAGGAGCTTTTGTGCTTAGGCTCCTTCCCTAGCAACCAGTTCCCCAATATAGAACCTACATTGGGACACAGGGCATCCTAAAAACCCAGCCTGTAAGTCACTTAAGATGGAGTGAGGCCTCAGGAAAAGAATAAGCAAGGGTTATGTACAAAGTTGAGCTTCCAAGTATTCTGGTGTAATGCACGAATCAATGTCACGGGGCGTGAGGTGATGAGTTTCTGGGATGGTATAGTCTAGTACAGACTCAGTGGTACCGGCTGGGAAATGCTGCACAATACAGAAAGAACAGTTACAAAGGCATTGCGGAACTGCTGTCCATAGTGTACAGAGCGCAATGAGTTAAAGAATTGTGCCATGCAAATGGTTGCAAACACTTACATGTTTGGTATCTATTTACTTGTCACAACATCCTCTTTTATATTTTGCCAATCTGGTATATTGTGTGTACTAAAATTCATTTAAATGCATTTTTTCCTGAAAATTTGCATTTGATAAACGACTGCACAAGTATTGCTAGAGGGAAAAATTGCAACAGCTGCCATTTTTTGTCCAGGGCCTCTGCTTTCAGAATATATACAATATTTTGGGGTTCTAAGTAATTTTCTAGAAAAAAAAATGCTTTTAACATATGAAAATATGAAAAATGTCAAAATTGCCTCAATAGGGAAGTGTTAATATCTCTCTTTTATAAGACCCCTTTCACACTGGGGCATTTTTCAGGGGCTTTTGGGCTAAAAATAGCACCCTTATAGAACATGAAACATCCCCCCCCCCGCCCCCATCCGTCCCAGTGTGAAAGCCCTGAGCTCTGCTTGCAGGGCGTTACAAAAAGTCCTGCAAGCAGCATCTTTGGGGCAGTGCCGTGATCGGTGTTTACACCGCTCCTCCACTGCCCCTGTCATTGAAATCAATGGCAAGTGCCTCCGAAGTGGCTGCACACCGCCTCGGAAACACAGCGCGCCTGCAATTTTAGCCCCTTTTTAACCCCTTGTGGGGAGTTAAAAGCGCCGCGCTCCTGTCTGCATAGCGGCGCCATAGCGCCGCTATAACAGCAGAAAATCGCTGCTGAAACTAGCAGTGATTTACCGCTACCGCCCGCTCGCCCCAGTGTGAAAGTAGCTTTGCTGTTGAGATAGGACATCAGTCATACAGGGGGTGCATTGTTCTCAGTTAGTCAACTGACTCATGAACTTGTATTGTGAAAAGGAGCAGTAAAGTATAACCATTGTATAACACTACACAGCAAAAACCAGAGATTGCATCTGTAATGAGTTGTAATGGCTGCCGACATATACATATACACTATATGACCAAAAGTATGTGGACTACCCTCCAAATTATTAAATTAAGATTTTTTCTAGTTTAGGTTACGGCAGGTAGAGCTTAAGGCTGGGTTCACACTATTGTGAATTGGTTCGCATAGCAGGAGATTGAGACCGCATCTTTATGGAGCCGGTTCACACATCTCCGCAGCGGCTCTGGTGTGAATTGCACAGGAGCCCTGTGCATCTTTTGGTCTGTTCCAGGTCCAAATTCAGCCCAAAATTCGTGCTGAAATCGGACCTGAATCGGTGAATGGTGACGCACCGGACCCCTGCTGTAAGCCACTGTGTTCTCCAGTGTGAACCCAGCCTAAGCCCTGGTTCACAGTGGTGTGTTTTCACATGCCAAATCGGCAGCAATTGCTGGCAATGGCACCATCCTAATCAGTGCGACGCTGCATTTGTGACACCGCACCGATTTCCAAAAGCAGTTTCTGTACTACTTTTGCCAATTTCATGTGTGATTTCCATAGACATCTGTGCAGCAATCCGCACAGATGTCTCTGAAATTGCACCTGAAGTCGGGACTGACATGCAGGAATGAAATGGTGTTCAGCTGAACTCGCACCATTCCATTCCTAGACCAATGTGAACCTACGCTAGATAATTGTGCAATTTAAAGACTTGTTGGCCAATTTGGGCCATATACTGCAAAGAATCAGCATTTCTCTGTGACAGGTGTTTGCAATCAGCCACAGCCAGCAATCTGTACAAATCAATGACAGGCTCACAGGTGCCAAAAGAGCAAAATGCTGGTTGAATGGGCACAAATTCCCAGTCACAGCCCAATCTTCCAGGACTTTAGAGGCAGTTATAGCTGCAAAGGGGGGACCAACTTCATATTAACCACTTCCATACTGGGCACTTACCACCCTTCTCGCCCGGACCAATTTTCAGCTTTCAGCACTGTCGCATTTTGAATGACAATTGCGCAGTCATGCTACACTGTACCCAAACAAAATTTTTAGCATTTTGTTCCCACAAATAGAGATTTATTTTGGTGGTATCTGATCACCTTTGGGGTTTTTATTTTTTGCACTAAAAATAAAAAAAAACTGAAAATTTTGATAAAAAAAGTTTTTCTCTGTTTCTGTCACAAAACTTTGTAAATAAGTACATTTTCTCCATCACTGATGGGCATTGATAAGGCTGCACTGACAAGCACTGATGAGGCAGTACTGATTGGCACTGATGAGGCGGCACTGACAATGAAGCACTTATATGCAGTACTGATGGGCACTGATAGGCAGTACTGATTGGCACTGATGAGGCAGCACTGACAATGAGGCACTTATATGCAGTACTGATGGGCACTGATAGGCAGCACTGATAAGCAGCACTGACAGACACTGATATGCCACACTGATGGGCACCCATAGCCAGCACTGATGGGCACTGACAAGTGGCACTGGCCACTGATAGTTGGCACTGATGGGCACTGATAGATGGCACTGGTAGACACTGATAGGTGGCACTAGTGGGCACTGATAGGTGGCACTGATAGAGGGCACTGTAAGGTGTGCTTTCCCTAGTGGTCCTGGGTGGCATCTGAAATAGGCACTGAGTGCCATCCATATTGGGCATTGTGCCCCTTAGCTGGTGGTCTAGGGTGGGCTCCCTGGTGGTCAGGGTGGGCTCCATGGTGGTCAGGGTGGGCTCCCTGATCGTCTCCCTGGTGGTCCTGGGTGGGTTCTCCCTGGTGGTCCCTGGGCGGGCTGCCTGGTGGTCCTGGGTGGCGATCCTAGGGGGGGCTGCGCTGATAAACAATCAGTGTAGACCCCCCTGTCAGTAGAGCCGTCGATCAGCTCTCCTCTACTAGAGTCTGCAGACGCAATAATCGTCTCTTCCTGTTTACACTGTGATCAGCCGTAATGCGTTGGGTCAGACTGACAAATTGCACCACCGATCGCCGTGATGCGCGACCCTGCGTGCGCGCGATCGCAGGTTATCCGGCAGGACATCAATGGACGTCTGGTCAGGATAATGGATCCCCAGACCAGCCGTCATTTGTCTATAGGCTGGGCGGGAAGTGGTTAAAGGAGAAGTATAGCCAAATCTCTTTTGGCCCTACTTCTCCTATGGATCACAGAAGTGCATTTCATTCTGCACACTTGTGACTCATTTTCAGCCAACAGAGGGCTAAAGTCCACTGTCAGCTGACGTCACTATGTCTGTCCAGGCTCTGGAGGGATCCCGACTCTAAAGTCGGGATCCATCAAATGCCTGGGCCGGCAGCTTGCTAAGCCTCTCAGTGAGCCACAGGAAGACTGACCCAACTGCACCCACCCCCTGCACAGCACCAGCACTCCTGTGAGCACTGGAGGGGCAAAGCAGAGAGCCAGTGATTGACAGTCACTGGATATTTGATCACTGAAGACTGAGAACTGCTCAGTTTTGGTCTTGGAAGCAGGGGGGGACAGATGCAGCATCCACCTAGGTAAGAATAAATGTTTATTTTTTTGCCATTCCCAAACTTCTCTTTTAAGGGCTCATTCACACAGTACCACATGATAAAATGCCTAGTTTTAATTTGCAGGTTTCTGTCAGTTCAGGGACAGTGGGTTGATGAATGGTGCATGTTTCAGTACACAACACTATTTACTTTTTTTTTTTCCACAATTGTTTTCTATGTGCCCTGTTGGTGGCCTGCAGCAATCCAGTGCAGTAAAAAATGAAAGTCATGCTATGTGTGAATGAGCCCTAATGCAGCTCATTTTGGAATGATTGTCATAGAAGCTCTCATAGTTATGACGGGCAGGTGTCCACAAACTTTTGGCCATAATTATATATAGTTTTTTAAAACATAGCATACTGTAGTAGCATTATATATATCAAGCTTAATTTTATATGCATATCCAAAAGAAAGGCTGTGCATTACCATTACACAATAACTATATCACTAGAATCCATACTTATGCCTTATTTATGAGTGTTTGACATAAGAATTTTGGTGATACAAAATAGAAATAACAATCAGAATAGCTCATGCAGCTTAGTGAATTGATCGTAATATTGCTTTTCCAGTTATCAAAAAGCGCTAAAGAGTTGAAATCAATCTGATTACCAGGAAATTGATTTTAGATCTGAAATGTATTGGGTTATTATACAATGTGTGAGTTTGAGAATGCATATAGATATATATTTCTGCATAATATGTACAAAGGTAGCATTTAATGGTTAAAAGATATATAAAGCAGGAATAGCATGTGTAAGGGGAAGTGTATTCTTTGTGTTAATAATCTGGTTAAGGATTTATACATCTCATCTTATTGGCTTTTTGAAACAATAAAATCATTTCTATGGGGAAATAAAGCAAAATCATCTAAAATCTATGGCAGTCTATTATATTTGGTCTAGTGCCAAATGGCCCGCAATGTTTTACCAAGACGGTCCCAAAGCTATTAACCGCTAGTGGGGTTATATGCCGACAATGGTGTGTTTGCTTTCAAGGCCATCACTGTCTAATTAGCAGTATCAAATATGCTCTAGAGTTAATTGACTTAATTAGTCAATTACTTGGAGACTTGTATTTTTAATAAAGCTGCAAAATGCAATAAAGATATTAGCCATTTAGCCTGCTAGCACTACACTTTATTCTGTGTATCGCCTTATAGACATTTAGAAAGTAAGCTTATCCTAAACATATATTCTAGTATTTGGTAAATGTTGGAGTCTAAATCACGCACCAGACCCTAATATCTCTCCAATAATGAGATCCATATGCAGTCCATAATACAGCCATTAACTTCCTCGCATCCGCGCTATAGCCGAATGACGGCTACAGCGCGGCTCTAAAATGCCGGGAGGACGTCAATAGACGTCCTCCCATTCGGCTCGTGCTGGGCGCACGGCGAGCGCGGGCGCCCTCGCGCGGGTCGTGCTCGGCTTACCCTCCTGCAGATAACTGCAGGAGGGCCGTAAAATCTCGGCGCGACATCGGCAGTAAGCCGATATCGCGCCTACGCTCCTTCAATTACCGACATAATACCTGACGTATACCTAGAGTAATAACCTCTCTATAATCCCAGACCACGCACTAAATCTGAGGTTGTAAATGGTTTATGATCTTATATACAAATCCTATTCGAATGAAAGATTTACAGATATTCCGCTATGTGTCTTATTTCACATCACGATCGTCCGATTTACCGATTATAGAAATAACGTAAAACGTCGAAATAATT